>BJCO01339640.1:0-19596 GCA_018326465.1 Flaveria floridana | reverse complement strand
GATTGATTGTTACACGCTTATATGAACATGTTATATAGGTTTACAGTTGTTAGACATAGTTCTGTATCATTAAAGGTTCAGGAATATGTTTAACTAAGTATCATGATTCAGTCGCACGACTGGACCATGCGAATGGGTCAGTAGCACGACTGAACAAGGTGATTGAGTCAATCGCGCGATTGAGTCATAAAACTGACTCAGTCGTACGAATGGATCAATCGTAGAACTCAGTCGTACGAATGAAAGCTGTAACCTATAAATACCACTTAATTTGTGGAAAAACGCAACACTTCGAGATTTGTCAACCCTAGCCGTTCCTGTTCGTCCGGAGAGTCCCTTCCAACTTCATAGAATGTTTCTGATCGATTCTAATGAATTCTTAACGTATTCTCATCGTTAGTTTTGATCGGATAAATGTTCTCTCTGATTGGATCGCCAATCAAATATGATTCCGCACTATTTGATCTGGTTTTACGTAGAATCAGTTAGTAGTCCGTCCGTACATGGTCCTAACAGAATTTTACTTTGAACATGGAGGACATATGTTAGGATTACCAATGTTCTTGGCGTGATGGTTTCATGAAGTAAATTTAAGTAAAATCTTGGAAATTGTAAAATAACAATACTTTGCCATACCACAACAGACATTATAGTATATTAGTTAACATAATATAACTACAAATAAAGAAATATGTTGGAACATTTGGTGTTACGATAGCATAGATGATAGTCTTCTGCTGTTGGGCATGAATTTGATTGTATTAATGTGTATAGCTTTCTATTTGTCTTGTTTGTAAAAGTTAGCTTTTGATTTGCACTAAGAAAAATTAGTTTATCTATTTTTTGACATGGTGATTTTCTATGATGAATCAAATATGCTAAGTGATTGCATTGATGAATTGCAATGGAAATACAATCGACAAAGATCAAATATAAGATAATACTCATAAATGCTTTTGTATATTGACATGCTTTTGATCAAAATATAGTTATTGGGTGTTGTTCAGGGTTACAAAAATGAATGTTAACTTTCTGTTTATAGGGCTGACATATGGTCTTTACGGTGGATAAAATACTGTAACTAAACTATTACATAAAAAATACAAGTCAAAAGTACAAAAACTTAATCAACATTTCTTTTTTCTCTTCACCCGCATTTGTTTTGATCATCCGCATTCTGTAATACGGATAATTCTTCGCCGCATATCTTTCTTGTTCAGCCGCATTTATATTACGTCATTAAAATTTAGGTTTGTTCATCCATATTAATGTATACAGATCAGAAATTCCTTAGCCTCATGTTTTTGTCCATCCGCATGTAACACCCGAAAATTTTGGAGAAAAGAGAGGCTTAAGAAGTTTTCGTGCGAAAAAATGTTCTCGCGCGAAAGGCTCAGTTCTCGCTCGAAAGGATGTTCTCACACGAGAAGCATGCAAAAAGTGGAGCTGGGGTATAAATAGCTGCGAACCCCCATGTCTGGTACTCACTTATGCGAAAAGTGGTGCTTAGAGAGAGAAAGCTACGCATTAGAAAGAGAAAGTGCAGATTCGAAGTGTTTAGGTATGTAAACTCGTGAGTAACTTGTTTAGTATAAAGGAATGATTATTAATGAATGTAATCCAAGGTTATGTAGTTTTCGTTTGGTGTAAGCTTCGGGAATGTCGACTTTGTGTTAAAACATCACGAGGTGAGTTTCTAGTCCCCTTTTTATGTAAGTTTTCATTTTTGGTGCTATTATGCATACTATATGTTTGAAAATGCTTGTTTGTGCTTAGAATGACGATGCTTTTGTTGTTAGGCTCATTAGGCAGCCTTAGACGTGAAAAGTTAGAGGAATAGGTGGGAAACATGTAGTTTTCGTGCGAGTAGTTAAAGTTGTACGTTAGAAAATTTAAATATGCAGATTTCATGTGAATGAAAAGTTCTCGCACGAGAGGCATAGTTTTCGCGCGAGATGATGTTGTCGCCCGATAAGAGGTTCTTGCGCGACATGATGTTTTCGCGTGAGACGGCACGATTTGAAATTTTAAAAACGCAGGTTTTGAGCGATGCATTGTTTTTGTGTGAAATGTTAAGTTTTCACGCGAAATGTTAATGTTGATGTATGTAAGTTTTCGTATGGTATGCTGCATGTGTGATGCGTTATCTTTCTATGATGTAATAGTTTTCAAAACTATGTATTTTATGATGTGACTTTACTAAAAACATGTGAATGAATAAGTAAAGTATTATGTAATGAAAGTGAAAGATAACGATGATGAATGTGGAACGTAATGAATGAATGAAAGTCTTGCAAGCGAATGATGGAGTTTTACAACTCCATGAGGTAGATGCTACCTCAACTGTGTGCGGTCTAGCTAACCCGTATGCACACAGGGGTGTCAACCTTTGTGGTTGGCCATGATGTGCGATAAAGTGCGATAATATGCGAAAACGGGATCCTTGTCGCTTGAACCCAAGACGGTAGTTGCTTTGTGCCCAATGATGGGGCATAGCATGAGACAAGATCTAGATTAAAGATTAAAAGTACGAAATATACGATAACGTGTGAAAACGAACGATAACAAAAGATAATAATGGTAATTATCTAAATGTATGTAAAATGTATGATAACGTGTGAAAGTAAAGGACATGTTTATACGAAAGTAAATTATTTTACTTATAAATCTACTCACTCAGCATCGCTGACTTTTGTATGCATAATAGGTTGCAGGTAAGGTTTGATGCTGAGGAGGTGCGGGCGTTGATGCATAAGCTACTGAGATATGTTTGAAGACTGGCATCCATATTTTGGGAAAACATATCGTGTTCATAAAAGTTATGGGATGTAAAATGAAATGACATGATATGTTAACATGATTTTGTTATTAATGAAAAGTTTAAGTTCCGCTACAAATTTTTTATTTAACTGTTTTGTGCAATGAATGTTCGACTGTAAGCATCTCGGGAACGGAGCCTTACAAGTTGGTATCAGAGATAAATTTTAATAGAATTGGGTAAATGTTTTAAAATCGTAAACTTAAACTGAGAATGGGATGAGAAAAGGGAAGGGATGTCAGTCCTAGTAGCTACATGTCTGCATGTAAATGTTTTAAGTGCCATAATGAAAAGGAAGTACGTGCGCATGTTATGTGATTTATGTGCTTTTAAGTAGGTTTGAATACTAATGTATTCAGGATAGGAAACACTTACGGGATGAAGAGTAATGTAAGTGGCTAATCACAACCGGCCACTCTAATTAGGGACTTACTATACTTGACATAATCTGAATTATTACATTGAATGATCGTGTTAGTGTTTAAACCTTATAGAGTTTAGAGATGGCCGGTGGTAGATCTTCGAAGGCCTCACGAGGAGGAGTATATTGTGGACGTGGTGCTGGACCACGGGTCATGAGGAACAGGGCTAGAGATGCCGAAACGAAACCTGAAGAGCCTAACATTCATCACCAGGAAGGTGGTGATGAGAGTGCTAACTTGAGAGCTTCAGTGAAAGAGGTAGTAGTAGAGGAGGTTCACCAGGTCATGCAGACGATTCTGTCGTTTGTGGTGACCAAAGTTATTAGGGCTGTGAGGGAGGATGAGAAGAGGAGAAGGAGGAAAGGAAGAAGGCTGCTGAGAGAAGGAATGATGAGAGACGTGGAAGGGAGCAATCGGAGGCTGAAACGGTATTCTACAGTCATGATAAGGAGGAAGAAGAAGCGGTGCAGGAAACTGCACAGAGCTGTAATTATGGGGCATTCCAAAGATGCAGGCCCCCGACGTTTGATGAGAATGGTACTGCTCCTGCTGCTCACTTATGGGTGAGGGAGATGGAGGCGGTACTTGATATAGGCAAGTGCCAAGAGGATTAGAAGGTGAAGTTTACCTCCTACTCATTTGTGGATTCAGCCTTATGTTAGTGGGATAACATTATCTAGGCTGAGGGTAGTACAACCATTTGCAGGATGAAGTGGCCAGAACTGAAGAAGTTGGTGATTGAGGGGTTTTGTCCTCACAGGGAGTTGGAGAAGGTTGAGAGGGAATTACTGCAATTAGAAGTGGGGACCATGACACACCAGAATTATACCATGAAGTTCAACACGATGGCACGGTTGGTGCAAGATTAGCTGACGCCCGTGTCAAGAAGGATCAAAAGGTATGTCGTAAGAAGATGATTCGATTGGTTGTGCCCGACGGGAGTGTGGTGACAATTTATGGTGATAGGATTCACATGGTTCCGAGAATGATTTTGATGGTGGTGGCAGAGAAGTGTATGAGGCATGTATGTGGTGCCTATTTCGCCTAGTGAAGGAAGTGGATGTGATAGTACCAAGACTGTCAGACATACCAGTTGTGCGAGATTTCTTGGAGGTGTTCCCAGAGGATCTTTCATGTGTGCCACCATACGGTGAGATCTAATTTCAAGTCGATCTGATGCCTGGTGCCCAACCTGTTGCTAAGGTGTTGTATTGTTTAGCTCTGTCCGAGATGAAGGAACTGATGACTCAGTTGCAAGAGCTGTTGGACAACGGGTTTATTCGACCGAGTATCTCTCCATGGGGTGCTCCGGTATTGGTTGTGAAGAAGAAGGACGGTAGTATGCGGATGTGCATCGACTACCATGAGCTGAACAAGTTAACGGTAAAGAATCGATACCCGTTACCAAGGATTGTTGATTTGTTTGATCAGCTCCAAGGTGCCAGTTGGTTCTCGAGCATAGATCTTCGATCTGGCTACCATCAAGTGAAAGTGAAGGAGTAGGATATTCCTAAGTCAGCTTTTCGTACTTGCTATGGACACTACGGATTCCTTGTTATGTCCTTTGGTTTAACTAACACACCAGCTACTTTTATGGATCTGATGAATCGGGTGTGTCAGCCGATGTTGGATAAATCAGTGATTGTATTTATTGATGATATCCTAATTTACTCGAGAAGGGAGGAGGAACATGCCTGTCACATTTGTGAGGTGTTGGAGACGCTTAGAAGGGAGAAGTTGTATGCCAAGTTCTCTAAGTGCACGTTTTGGTTGCGCAAAGTTCAATTTCTGGGTCACGTGGTGAATCTCGAGGGGATTATGGTAGACCCGACAAAGGTGGAGGCGGTGATGCAATGGAAGTCTCCAAAGACGCCATCCGAGATTCGTAGTTTCTTGGTTTTGGTGGGTTATTACAAGAGATTCATCCAAGACTTGTCTAAGATTGCTACTCCATTGACCAAGTTGACCCGTAAGGATGTAAAGTTCGTATGGGGTCCAAAAAAGGATAAGGCTTTCGAAGAGTTAAAAAGGAGGTTGACCCAATCTCAAGTTTTGACGTTACCTGAGGAAGGAAGGACTTGGTGGTCGATTTGGATGATTCTTATTCAGAGTTGGGTTGTGTATTGATGCAACGGGGGAAGGTTATAGCCTATGCATCCCGGCAGTTGAAGATCCATGAGGCTAACTACCCTACTCATGATTTGGAGTTGGAAGATTTGGTCTTTACGTTGAAGATTTGGAGGCACTACTTGTACGGGACCTAGTGCACAATCTTCACTGACCATAAGAGCTTGAAGTACTTCTTCGAGCAAAAGGAACTGAACATGAGGCAGATGGATGGTTGGAGCTCATCAAGGATTATGACTGCAAGATCCATTACCATCTGGGTAAGGCCAACGTAATGCCTGATTCCTTTAGTCGAATCGAGAGACCCGAGCCGATTTGGGTGAAGGCTTATCAGTTGGTCACGACCGCTGACGCGATAAAGCAGGTCAAAGAGTTTCAGGATGAAGCTCTGAAGGAGGATCAGATTAATTCTGAGCGTATGAAGGTTCTAGTCGTAGAATTAGGTAAGAACACTTTAGGTGTTAGAACCCGATCTGGATGGGTGTAGGTACCTCATTATGGGGATCAATGGGGAAAAGATCATGGACGAAGCCCATAAGACTCGATACTCGATTCATCTCGTTGCCATGAAGAAGTATCAGGATATGAAGAAGGATTAATGGTGGCTGGGAATGAAGCGCGAGGTGGTCGAGTACGTGAGCAAGTGCCTTACTTGTTTGCAAGTGAAGGGGGAACACCAGAAGCCATACGGGAAGATCAAACTTTGGATATACCGAGTGGAAGTGGGAGTAGATCAGTATGGACTTCATTACGAAGTTACCACGTATGGCAAGAGGCTACAATGCCATATGGGTGATTGTTGAACGATTGACAAAGAGCGCTTATTTCTGCCGATCCATGAGATGTATTCATCGGAGAGGTTGGCGAGTCTGTTTATCAAGGAGATTGTGACTCGTCATGGCGTACCGGTGTCTATCATGTCCGACCGCGACACCAGGTTTACATCTAAGTTTTGGAAGAAATTTCATGATGTGATGGGGACGAGTCAGTACAACTTACCATCCTCCGACCGATGGTTAGTAGGAGAGGACCATCCAGATGCTGAAAGATATGCACGGGGCATGCGTCATTGATTTCAGTGGAAGTTGGGATGAGCAATTACCGATAGTCGAGTTCTCATACAACAACAGCTATCATACCAGTATTGGTATGCCTCCTTATGAGATGCTATACAGTAGAAGGTGTAGGACGCCTGTGTGTTGGGATAAGATCGGGCAGAAAGAGATGGGAAGCCTTAAGGTGATTGAGGCTACAACTGAAAAGTTGGAGAAGATTAAGGCCTTTTGAAGGCGGTGAAGGATAGGCAAAAGTCGTGCGCCTACAAGAGGAGTAGGCCGATTGAATATAAGTTGGGCGACCGAGTTATATTTAAAGTCTCACCTTGAAAGGGATCATCCGATTCAGGAAGCGAGGGAAGTTGAGCTCGAGGTATACTGGGCCATTCCGAATGGTTTCACAAGTAGGGGAGGTAGGCTATCGATTGGAGCTACCGATGAGCTAAGTGGAATTCATCCGACGTTCCATGTATCTCATCTGAAGAAGTGCTTAGCCGACGAGGATATGATTGTGCCACTCGGGGATATCGAGATTGACGAGCGACTTAATTATGTTGAACAACTAGTGGCCATCATTGATCGAAAGGAGAATAGGCGGAGGAAAAAAGTGGTTCCACTGGTGCGAGTATAGTGGAAACACAAGAAAGGGTCGGAGTCCACTTGGGAAACCAAGGAAGAGATGAGGCAGCATTACCCTCATCTATTAGACGACTGATAGGTTTTAAGGATGAAATCTAAATAAGGGGGGTGGACTTGTAACACCCGGAAATTTTGGAGAAAAGAGAGGCTTAAGAAGTTTCGGCGCGAAGAGATGTTCTCACGCGAAAAGGAAATGATCTCGCGCGAAAGATATTCTCGCGCGAGAAGCATGTGAAAAGTGGAGCTGGAGTATAAATAGCTGTAAACCCCCTAGTCTGGCACTCACTTATGTGAAAAGTGCTGCTGCTAGAGAGAGAAAGTTGTGGTTTAGAGAGAGAAAGTGCAGATTTGAAGTGTTAAGGTGTGTAAACCTGTGTAGTAACTTATGTTTAGTATAAAGGAACGATTATTAACAAATGTAACCCACGGTTATGTAGTTTTCGTTCGGTACACGCTTCATGAAGGTCGAGTTTGTGCTAAAACTTCATGAGGTGAGTTTCTAGTCCCCTTTTTAGGTAAGTTTTCATGTTTTAGGGCTACTATGCATACTATACATTTGAAAATGCTTGTTTGTGCTTTGAATGATGATGCCTATGATGTTAGGCTCATTAGGCAGCCTTAGACGCAAAAGGTTAGAGGAATAGGCGGGAAACATGTAGTTTTTGCGCGAGTAGTTAAAGTTGTACGTTAGAAAATTTAAATCTGCAGGTTTCGCGCGAATAAAGGGTTCTCGTGCGAGAGGCATAGTTTTCGCGCGAGATGATGTTGTCGCGCGATAAGAGTTTCTCGCGCGACAGGATGTTTTTGCGTTAGATGACACGATTTGATATTTAAAAATGCAGGTTTGGAGTGCTGCATTGTTCTCGCACAAAATGTTATGTTTTCGCACGAAATGTTAATGTTGATGTAAGTAACTTTTCGCATGGTATGCTGCATGTGTGATGTGTTATCTTTCTACAATGTAATAGTTTTCAACATTATGTATTTTATGATGTGACTTTACAAAAAACATGCGAATGAATAAGTAAACCAATATGTAATGAAAGTGAAAGAAAACGATGATGAAAATGGTACGTAATGAACAAATGAAAGTCTTGCAAGCAAATGATGGAGTTTCACAACTTCATAAGGTAGATGCTACCTCAACTGTGTGCGATTTAGCTAACCCGTATGCACACAGGGGTGTCAACCTTTGTGGTTGGCGATGATGTGCGATAAAGTCCGATAATGTACGAAAACGGGATACTTGGTCGCTTGACCCCAAGACGGTACTTGCTCGTGCACAATGATGGGGCATAGCATGAGACAGGATCTAGATTAAAGATTAAAAGTACAAAATGTACGATAACGTGCGAAAACAAACGATAACGGAAGATAATAATGATTATTATCTAAATATAGGTACAATGTATGATAACGTGTGAAAGTAAAGGATATGTTCATACGAAAGTAAATTACTTTACTTATAAAACTAGAACTCCCTCAGCATCGCTGACCTTTGTATGCGTAATAGTTGGCAGGTACGGTTTGATACTGAGGAGGTGCAGGAGTGGATGCATAAGCTACTGGGATATGCTTAAAGACTGGCAACCATATTTTGGGAAAACATATCGTGTTCATGAAACTTATGGGATGTAAAATGAAATGATATGACATGTTAACATGATTTTGTTATTAATGAAAAGTTTAAATTCCCCTGCAAATGTTTTATTTAACTGTTTTATGTTATGAATGTCCGACTGTAAGCGTCTCGGGAATGTGGCCTTACACCGCATAAGTAAAACGAATGAGGAACACTTAGTATTCTTCTTGTCCAGAGTGGAATGAAAATCTTTAGTTTATCACCAATGTATATATGTTCAATTACAAGTTAAGCCTACCCACATAAAAAATAAGGTATGTTAGTCTTTGATAATTTATGAAATGCATTGCTAATGATATACTAACTGTAGTTATATCATCTCTCAAGTGAAATAGGCATATTCTAATTTATTCATATTAAAGACATATTTTCATTATTTTTCTTGATTTTCTTTGTTTTTGTCTTTTTAATATTTCAAATGAAATATAAATTTTTGTATTTTGGTATACTTTGAGATGTTTTGTCTCTCTTACATATTGAAAAGAAAGATTGGGCATTAATAAAAAAAAGAGTGATAAAATATGTTTACATTTTATTTAAGGTTAATCATCTTTATTCCTTGAACCAAGAACTCAAACCGGCTAGGTTCAAATGCCTTAAATAAATCAACAACTTGATTATCTGTATGGTCTTTAATCAACTTAATTAACCCCTTTTATGCACAATCTCGTGAAAAATAATATCTTATCTCTATATGTTTTTTTGAGTGCTGAACCAGATTGTTTGTTACGAACATAGCAGCTGTGTGGTGAATGTTTATTGATGTGTGCAAAAACTTAAACCCATAGTCAAGTATCTGGTTTTGAATCAAAAGTACTTGAGAACAGTAAGATGATACTGGTATGTATTCAATCTTTGTAGTAGAAACTGATACATTTGTCTGTTCTTGCAATACCATCATAATAGTCTTGGAATAGTGAATTGACAATCACAAGATGTGGACTTCAAGTTAAAATTAAATCCCCCAAAGTCACTGTCTTTGTAGTCATACAAGCTGAAATTGGCTTCCTTTGGATACCATAATCCTAGTGCAGGTTTGACCTTGAGATATCTGAATATTTATTTGATAGCATTTACTGTGACACCTAAGGATCTATTTGATATCTAGCACAAACACATACTCCAAACATGATGTCTCATCTACTAAGCATGACATACATAAAAGATATGTAGGACCGGTTAAGGGAGGTCAATATAATGACTCTTATAATGACGAGAGTGTTATAACACTTAATAGTTTAAATAGGGAACTGGATTTAAGAATAAGATGTAAAGAACACAAGCAAATAAGGAGACATAACTCAAGAACAATATATATTGTTTTCAAAAATGATGTATATTGATCACAAGTTCTTTTACAAGTGTTACAAGGCATAAATAAGATACAAGACCATGAGATAATTTATAATACATTCTACAACCGGCTATACTTGGAAATCTAGTTGGAACATTAAAAGACAACAAAATCAATATAGAGTCAAAAGGCAGAATGACTTTTGACTAGTGACTATGACATGCCATAGATCACATCCTAATATATTACAAAAAGAATAAAGTACGTAAAGTAGAAAGTTATAGACTCAAGACCTCAATGTACAGTTGGAAAAACATGGACCTTTTAACAAACTCATGCAAGTTGGTGAAACAACAGAGTTGCAATGGAAAGTAGGTCAGCTTTATGCAAAAGTACATCCCAGGAACGCATATTCTCCTCTGTCTTTGGAAGATATCAGTCTTCACTTCATTCGGCTTTGGAAGACTTTGTCCTTGAAGCTTTGAAAGACTTCATCTTTTGGCTTTGGAAGATTTGATATTTGACTTCTGAAGATTTTACACTTTGAATATTTTTCAGTGAAGTGTAAATCTTCCGAAGCAACTTCTACCTTGTACAAAGTGCATGCAGGCAAGGATTTTCATTTGTGTGATTTTTTCTCTCTCTTGTTTTGCTCTCTATCTTTTTTCTCTCTAGCCGTATACCCTCCCCCTCCTTTCCCTCTCACCCATCGCTGGTTTTCTACTAGGTTTTCTAAGGGATCAATGAATCCTTCATCCCCTTTAGACTCAAATCTCCCACAGAGACTTCCTGATCTGAGTCACTACCCCATGAATGACCAAAATACCAAACCTCAGATGATCGAGAAATCTAGTGCATGAAGGTTTTCCTTAAGGATCATTGGGGCTGCGAAAAACCGAAATGGTAAGGATACCTCCCAGATTCATGGGATCCGGCTAGGGAAAAAACTCAATCGCCATGGAAAATACCGCAAGCCTCTCTCGAATGTCATCCTCAATGACCTGGTTCAGGATTCCTCGAGGGGACCCACTAAGAAGAACCAACTAAAACCACAACCTCTGATGACCCTTCTTCAAACGCAAGGAGGCCACACCCAAAATGGGTCCTATAAGCTTTCACATGTAGCAAGAGTCATTGATGAATTTAACAGAACGGCTAACAAGGAGGCCAAAGGAGTGAACAACCAACAAGGTGCAAATCAAATCCCAGTGCATAATAGAGCGCCTGAAACGTATGTTTGTCCTCAAGGATTTGGGCATCCAATGGGAAATGGTAATCTGGATGGTGCTATGCCTGGCGGTGTTGATTTCCAAACTCCGACGCACAATCATACGGATTCACTAACCCAAAACCCAGGTACCAACAAGTCTCTGGCTAGTCGGGATTACTCGGTGTGCTGTACTAACTCTGTCCCTGCAGAAGTATACTCACCCATTTGAGATATGGTTCTTTATGATCCGGGTACCCCTTCCCAACTCCATTGTGTAACGGGAAAGGTGATTCACAATCAGCTGAATAACAACTTGGATACTGTACCGCACACCCTGTTTCTCCAGCAGGGGAGGATGGCTGACAATGCGGGGGATGGTAATAGACCCACCCATACGGAGGAAAACACCTAGCAGGGGAATGACTTGGCAGACTTGTTTTCCATTAATTAATGCCAGCCCCTACCCAACCATCAATGTCGAAAGAAGAGATAGGGTAGTCTGGAGAAATTAGGACCAGCGGGAGATTCCCTTTAGTGTCGGTGGGGTTTGGAAAGATATACAACATGCTGCCCAAACCGTTCCATGGGTTAAGGTGCTATGGTTCTCCCAGAACATCCCTAGACATGGATTTGTTCTTTGGCTTGTAATCAAACATCGACTGCAAACTCATAACCGCATATTGAACTGGAAGCCCCATGAGGATCACAAGTGTGCCCTTTGTTATCTTACCCCGGATTCCCATAACCATTTGCTTGCTGAATGTGAATACTCAAAGAAGATGTGGGAGTCAACTAAAGCTGTTACCAAGTGGGGAACTCTTCCCCTCAACTGGGACAACATTATTGACCATATCTGCACGCTACAAAACAATAACTCGATCTGGAGTATCATCAACAGATTAACTTTGGGTGCTATGGTATACTACATATGGCAGGAGAGGAACAACCATAAATTCCAAAAGAAAAGACCTACTGAAACTCTAGGATTGGCCATCTTGGAATCGGTCAAACTTTGTTTACTCAGCCTTAAAATGAAGAGAACTCCCGAGATGCTCAAGTCTCTTAGGGTCTGGGGTATGTATGAATTTAGGGGGATGAAGAGCAAACTCTTTAGTTCTTTCCATGTTCAGAAAGATTGAAAATGGTGGGTCCTGTAATACTAAGCCCTATGATCATATAAAATGGCGGAATGAGGACAAGAGAAAGGAGGGAGAGAGTTTTAAGGCCAAGAAAACAGACACATTGAAAATCCTTTTTATACACTGGTTACACTTAATAAGGGTTTTGATATTTAATATGGGTGGGTGTGGTAGGACTTGGGTAACAATTTTCATAACCTTGGGGATTTGGGTAGGGTTGTGGATTACAACTATGAGTTTATGCCTTATGCCAGAAAAATCTTCATTAACATTTATGTTTGTTATCTTATCTTGCATGGGAATTTTGATAACTAGAATGAGATGGGGGTTGGTAATAATCATTATTCTTGGGGTGGAGGGCAGGGAGGGTGGGACATGCAGTGTAATGTATAGGCCAGTTTCGCTTGGTTTCCAGGATGGAGAAGAAAAGGGTGGCTTACCCGTGTGACCTACAAGTTAATTATGCTCAACATATCACTATGGCTGACCATACCAGCAGTGTTTCCAAAATGACTTGCCATCATCACATGGGAATCTAGAAACAAGGGTATGTCTACTATGGATGCACAAGGGAAGGAAGAGTTACCAGGAGTGAGAAGGAGATTAATCACCCAATTCCAGAGTACAAGGAAAAAGATGGGCAGCAAAACTCACGGTTGAGAAAACCGAAGGCCCAAATGGAAGAGCTGAAGACTATAGGAAGCGTCCACGAGGTTGCCCATGTAAAACCTGTGCAAGGAAGAATGCGGATTCGCGGGAGTCGTGGTGGTCTAGAAGCTGGGATAAATGAAGGCAAGGAGCCCACTTGTGGGAATGGATGGCCCATGCTCCAACCGGCAATCATAGGCCAGTTCACTTGGGGCCTACAATATTCTAGTTGGGCCGTACCAACCGCTAATACGCCTGCCCATGTTGTAGGCAATATTGCTGGTTGGCCCAGGCCTAATAGAATTTATCTGGATATTTTCCTTAGGGTTGGTGAAAAGGATAGGGGATTTTTTGTGTAGGTATCACTACCTTAGTTTTTGTGGATGTATGTACTTAAAAGGTGCTCCAACGACTTGTTTTGGTTGGCATCCTAGAACCCCAGGGGGTATGCCCCCCTAAAAATGATGTAATGTTTGTTCATTTATTTATATAGTTTGCCGGGGTGCCATCCCCTTTACCCAAAAAAAAGTGCATGCAGGCAGGAAGCCTTAGGTTGCTTTGGTTGCATCAGCCTTTTTATATAACCTTACAAACTCAACCTTCTTCATCATTTGGTCAGGATCCTTCAGACTGCTGCAATACCTTCTCATGTCATGGAGATCATGCAGAGGTAGATCAAGTATGTCTTGCCATAAGTGGACATCTTGACCACCTTGATCTCTTATGACATAATGGGTCTTCCAGTTGTAAGAGGCTGTGCTTTAGTAGGAGCTGGTTGGGTAGCCTTTTGTTTCACTTTCTCATGATGCTCTGACTCATCCTGTGGTCTGGAAGTGGATGCCTTTAACTTCTTAGATACTTTCTTCATGGCTATGCAAGACCACAAGCTCTCCTTTTTTATTCTTTTGCTTGATCATTTTAATATGCTTATCCATAGTGGATAGAGATATTGGACCAAGCCTTCTTTCAGAGAATCTATACAGCTTCAAGAAGCTCATCATCCTCTGCCTGTTAGTAGACTTTTTTGGGCTCTTTTGGATGATGGCTCTTGACTTTGCAGCTTCTTCCCTCATCTTTCTTTTAGTAGCCTTTGTTGACTGATGAACTGTTGTTCTAGTTGCTTAAGATATTCAAATTTAACGTATTCATAATAGAGGGGAAGAAGTGCAGATGCCTGATAGAGACCTGTGGCACTCAAGTAGTTGATCATGTTTTGTCTATCAGCCTCCTTGTCTAACTGATATTGTTCAGTAACCACAACCTCTCTCTGAGGGATTTCATGAACTGGGGAGAGTGTAGGAGCATGCTTGTACAACATCTTTTGCTTTCTTTCTTCTTTAACTTTCAGGAGCAATTTTGCATCCTCTACCTCCTTCTTCTCCTTTGTCAGCTCTATGTCTGCCAGTTCATTTAGCTCTTCTAAGGTAAGAGAGATGAGTTCATCAATATTATAGATCCTAGTTTCCAAATAGTTCAATCTGGCAGCCCTCAACTCATCATGTCGAACGTTTGGCCCGGGGGCTGTCCTGATTGTAGCTTTCGTGAAGCCTAAGGAACCAGTAGAACTCTCTCCCCTTTGCTTCCTCTTCCTCTCTCTTTTCTCCACCACAATCTCCTCAAGAGTCATTTTCCTCTTCCATTTGTCACTCACAAGCCTTGGTGACACAGGGTGGAGAGAGATTTGGCCTTTATTGCCTGATTTGGTAGTTAGACTCTGGCCCGAGAGTGGTTGTGAAGCAGCTTCACTAATTGGTGCCTCACTGAGGGTACATAATGTTGAAGTGGTGGTTTCTATGACAACACTCACAGGTTCAGTCACTCGGGCTTCAGTCAAGGTTTCTCTTCAAAGCTAATCTTAGCATCCACCTCAACATCCAGTTGACTAATGACATTACCAGTTTGCATTTGTCTTCTTCTTTGTTTGAGTTCTTTAATAATCCTGTCTTGAATTCTCTCATCCATTATGTCAGCTTGCCTATGTTGAATTGGCTTGACAAGTGGCATGTTGACTAGAGAGAGACTGTCATAGTATTTCAAGGTCAAAAAGTTGAAGACCTCTTGCTGTCCTTGAAATCTATGT
This sequence comes from Flaveria floridana, assembly GCA_018326465.1. NCBI lineage: Eukaryota > Viridiplantae > Streptophyta > Magnoliopsida > Asterales > Asteraceae > Flaveria > Flaveria floridana. The sequence continues at coordinate 4,522 of BJCO01339640.1, read as the reverse complement.
AATATCAGGGCTCTTTTATCAGCATCATACATACATACATGTATTTCATTTGCAGTTCCATAAGGTGGGGATGACATTGCCCTTGGTATATCCTCGTCAAACAAACTTTGTATCAGGGAGTCCATATCAGTGTGAACTTGAGGAGGTTGCTAAGTGTGGACAATTGCAAGTGAGGGTGGTGAATCCTCAATGTCCATACTCTGAGAAGGACTCGTAGGTTCTGTGAATGTGATAACTTCCTCCCCCTTTTTGGTAGAATCACCTACTTGCATTAGTGAGCTGGAGGTTAAGTCTATCACATCCTTAAGTTCTTGTGTTCCTGGTTGAGTCCTCCTGAAGGGTCTTCTAGATAGTTGTTCCTCGAGATCAGAAATATCAAGTTGCTAATCATTGACCCTTCTTTGCAAGGTAGTCACTTAAGATTCCAAGTGACTTGTGTGCTCCCGAATCGAATGGGATCGATGAGCTTGGATCTTAGAATTCAAATTGATACGAACAATATTTGATGATTAAATGCTAAAATTTAATAATGATGAATCCAAAAGTGTTTATGCTTGTCATTTATTGATTTGATGATGAATTCATCATCCATGAAGGATGATGATATGATGATGTTGTTGATGGAGTATGATTCTCACCTTAGGTGGTGAACCATCCACACTTACAATGAAAGATAAATATGTTCTTTATACTAGTCTAGAATTTTTAATATTTACAATATAGACCATATACTATACTTTGTTGATTCTTGTTCTTTAAATCTTCATCTTCAATATAAATTGAAAATCTTCAATTTCTTCAAAGGTGCTTGACCTAACAATACTCCCCCTAAATTGTAGATTTCCGATGTGAAATAAAGACTGAGCTTGTTTTTGTTGAATTGTTGTTCAAAGATGAGAGTTTTGTTGTTCTTGCAGACTTTTCTTGTTAAATAGATGTAGAAATATCATCCTAATGGACCAAAATCATTGTTGATGTATACGCTTGGTCCAGATTTGAGAATTGCTAAAGAACACCAAGAACATAGACACTAGTGTGTGTAAATGGTGTTCTACTTCTCTTCAATCCAATCATCATCAAATCTGATCTAATCTTCAATGTTTTGCATCCAGTTGATGATCTAATCATATATAATGATCAGACAACATCAATTTCATTTTGATTTCATCAGATCCATCATCAAATTCATAGATCTAGTGAAGAATACCAAAAACTTCTCCAAGTTTTCTTCAAATCTCCACTAATTTTAAGAATCTACCTTGAAATCTAATAAAAATCAATATGAGTCCATCAACTCCAGCTCTAATACAAATTATGTGTTTCCTTAATCGAACGGGATTGATGAGCTTGGATCTAAGAATTCAAATTGATATGAACAATATTGGATGTTTAAATGCTAAAATTTAATAATGATGAATACAAAAGTGTTTAATGCTTGTTGTTTATTGATTTGATGATGAATTCATCATCTACGAAGGATGATGATATGATGATCTTATTGATGGAGTATGACTCTCACCTTCGGTGGTGAATCTTCCACACTTAAAATGAATGATAAATATGTTATTTATACTAGTCTAGAATTTTTAATATTTACAATATAGACCCTGGACTAATACTTTGTTGATTCTTTCCCTTCAAATCATCATCTTCAATATAAATTGGAAATCTTTAATTTCTTAAAAGGTGCTTGACCTAACATGACTGAACTTGGAGACTTAATTAGTGCATGTTTTGGTCAGTTTTTACACCTATAGTATGAGGTTCTCCTCATCTTTAGTAGACGAATCACTGGGGATGATAGAATTGGATTTAAGTCTTCTTCCTTATCAGCAGCTTGTTCTTCTTGGCTGCTAGATTTCCGCTACTCACTGACTTCTTCAGTTGAAATGTCAATGGACTAGGTTGCCATGGTTGAGGTCTTAATGATGTAATCACTTGCATAAGTGAGAGCCTGTGCCATATGGATATCCTAAACAAGTTCAGGAAGATCCACCTTAGTGGGGGTGGATGATATGGGCTAGATATTAAGGAAACAGGAGTACTCATCTCTCTTTGAGTAGGGAAAGAGAAGAGAGACTCATGATATTCACTGAGTTCCATATCTTCATCATCATAGAAGTTTAGGCTGGGAATTGCTTGGTTTAAATCTAGAGGCTAGGGATGGTAACTTTCCCCTCAAGATGGGAGTGGTTTGATCCTTAGGGGAAGTAGGAGCTCCAGTTTCCGCTTCCTCCTGTATGGGTGGTGATATGGGGGCCTACACAAGTTTAATAACTTGTGCAGGGGTTCATTTGGATTTTCTCTGGTGGGTGATGGTTATTTGTGGTTGTGTGGTTTGTCTTGAAGTGGAAGGTGTGGGTTCAACACTAGCTGGTGTTCATAGGTTGTCACCTTGAGCAACGAGCTCTATCATTTTTGGGACCAGGGAAGTTACTACCTTTGAGAAGCCCACAATAGGCTTTCTTATAGTCTTGAAGATGTCAGGCTTCATTTATCCTAATTTTAGAATATTACCTGTTCCCCTCAACTGTGAGCGAAGTTCGTAGTTAAGAATATGCTGGACATACCTAGGGAACATATAGTATTCTAAGCAGTCCATGTTTACAAGTACATTAGTGTACATAAATTCTGAATACCTAAACATGACCCCATGAACCATTCCATGAACTATGAAAGAGAGCTCTTATGGAATTTGGTCCCATCATCCTTGTTTGTTAGACAAGCTATGGATAATGACATGGAGGAGGTACTTCCATTAAGAGGAAACCTTCCCTTTGCTGGAGGTTCTGACTGAGAAGTCACGTTCATAGCCCATCTACTCAAAGGAGTGGTTAACAACATATTTTAGGAAGGACAATCACCTTCTGCATCATCTATCCTTAGATAAGAGTTAATAGAAGCTAGAGTGACAAAGATTGTATGCCCCTTCACTATGGTAGATAGTGTCTTCTCTCCATCCATGGTGACCTCTTGGCAGGTCCTCTAAAAGTCCAAAAGTTGATCCTTATAGAGTGGAGGATCAATGGTGAGGGAGGTGAAGTAGTTCGATAGATAGAGAAAGTGGCAAACCTTTGAGAAACTTGGATCTTTCTCAGAGTTCAACAGAGCAACTTGTTTGTGTTGCCTGTGAAGATGTATGGAAAAATCTGGCTGGTTTTTGCGGTCAAGGTTGGTCATTGGAGGAAACTTTGAGGTGAAGAAAGGTAAGAACAAAGGCGGTGTTGGGTCAATATAAGGCTGGTGCAACCAAAACCACTTCACATAGTCAATTTTGGTGCTACATTCAAAGGCTTCCGAAGCTAAGTATGAGATCTTCCGAAGTCTGAAGACATCAGCTGAAGACAACAGCTGAAGTCAACAGCTAAAGACAACAGCTAAAGTCAACAGCTGAAGAACCCTTCCGAAGACAAAGTCTGAAGAACACTTCCGAAGACAAAGTCTGAAGAAAGAGCTGAAGACAAAGTATACTTCTGAAGATAAAGAAGACTCCAAGCCTCGAAAGAAGCAGTCTTCTGAAGTATAAGTGACTTCGAAAGAAGTTATACTTCCGAAGCAATTTAACCTTCGGAAGACATTGCTATGACCAGTAGACATAAGTATGGTCTCTGACAATCCGCTACAGACCTCTGATACAGCATGGCTTCTTCCCAAAGAACCATGTTGTTGACCATACTTTATTCTACTGTTTACCTTTTTATGATAGTACATGTTACGAACCTTAGTTGGTGACAAAAGGTAAGTCAGGGACATGTCCTGACTACCAAATCTCAGATAATATATCCGAGTTACCTTAACCTATAGTCTTGTAGTATACGCTTTTTGGTTATAGGTTTCCAGCTGGGATCAAAGTATATTCGGCTGTAGGTAGTATTATATATAGTTCTCATTGTAACTCAATAGACAGTGAGATTGTGCCTTGTAAGAGTCTTGTAATCCTTTGAGTTAAGAATCAATATATAAAAGTACCTTGAAAATTAACTTTCTGTGTTTATTATCACTTGACACTTGTTATATTGTGATCAACTCTTTTTAGGACTCTTTCTGAGTGTTGTTCAAGGTGAGTTTGAGAGAAAGAAACCACTTGTTGAGTGACCGAAACCGATCCTGCAATTGGTATCAGAGCTCTGGCTCTTGATTGCGTGATCTAACCATCCAAATCAACTTGTTTTTCACTCCTCCCTACAACCCATTCACTCAAATGGCCGCTCTCTCAAACGCTGATATGGAAACTGGTACCATGACTAAGTCCCCACTGATCACCCCTGAAGATTTTGACACATGGTGCTGTAGAATGGAAGGCTTCATCAAGTGTCAAGACTTAAGGATATGGGACTCCATTGTTAATGGTCCTTTCATACCAAGCACTACTTCTGCTACTGGTAATCGCATTATTCCAAAAGACATTGATGATTACTCAGAAGAAGATAGGAAAAGAATAGAGCTTGATCAAAGGGCTATGACTTCTCTTTAAACTGCTCTTCCAAACTCCATCTACGGAGGCTTCAAGAAGTGCAAGACA
>BJCO01339537.1:0-13960 GCA_018326465.1 Flaveria floridana | reverse complement strand
CAAGTTTATACTCTCCTGATGTCCTGAATGGACTTAAACTTTCAGGGTTGCCAAACCATAAATTAATACTAAAGATTGGTGTTCCGGTGATGTTATTAAGAAATATTGCTTCAGGCGAAAGCCATTGCATATATGGAACTCGACTACAAGTTTTGTCGCTTGGCAATCGTGTTATTGAAGTGCAAATAATATCTGGTAGTAATATTGACACTCGATCATTTATCCCTAGATTCCGGCTAATACCATCAGACAAAAGGATTCCATTTAAGTTTCAAAGAAGACAGTTCCCTCTAGCTGTATGTTTTGCCATGACCATAAACAAAAGTCAAGGTCAATCGCTTTGTCGGGTGGGTTTGTACCTAAAGCAACCGGTGTTTACACATGGTCAACTATATGTGGCGTTATCCAGAGTTAAAAGCAGAGATGGATTAAAGCTATTAATACTTGATAAAGACGGCAAAATTACAAACAAAACCACAAATGTTGTGTATAAAGAAGTATTTTCAGATTTGTGAATTTTAATTTTAATTTTATTATTTATCTTTGTACGCGATTAACATTCTTCATTTATCTCACTTTTGTACAACTTTATATTTTTCCTTCAACTTTGATTTTGTTATTGCTAATATGATATTGTGTTATTCTACCCGTGTATTTACACGGGTCTATAACCTAGTACAGTAATAAATCACTTAAAAGAATAAGAAAATGAAAAAGCATACATCAGAGAAGCAACAAGTTTCACCTATAAAGCACAGTTATGGACTACGTACACATCAGGCCCCGCAACATGTCTTTATTAACCCTTCCTACCTACAGATCCCACTAAAAGTCCTTAATTTTAATTCTACGCCCACACTCACTCCTATCCTCGATCATGTGCTAGAAGAGGTGCAAGTGTACCATATATCGCCTAATTATCTCGTCCCAAGTCAACCTAGATCTTCCTCTACTCCTACCCTCTAAGATGATGTTCTCTACTGCTCTAACCGGTGCTGCCATTGGTGTCCTCTTTACATGCCCAAACCATCTTAATCTTCCCTCTCGTATTTTATCTGCGATACAAGCCACTTGTAGATTCTGTCGAAACACTTCATTTCTTATCCGATCCAGTCTTTTGTGTCCACACATCCACCTCAACATTCACATTTCCGCTACCTCTATTTGTTTCTCGTGCGATTTCTTTATGCCCCAGCAGTCTGTTCCATATAATATGGCTGGACGTACTGCCACTCTGTATAGTTTTCCCTTTAGTTTTGCTAGAAACCTCTTATCACATAGAATCCTTGATGCTGCTCTCCACTTACACCATCCTGCTTGAACACGATTAGCTACATCGCTGTGTATCTCTCCGTACTCCAGCAGAAAATATATGAAAATCATATTTAGAAATCACATTACTTAAATAGAAAGAAAACCAGCCACTGAAACAAGTGGACCAACAAACCCATCTTTTCAAAAGCATAAGGGTCAAAATCAATCACTAGACCCAGCCCATCTACACATTGTATCAGGACCTTTTTGGGTCGAACCGCAATCGAATACATGGATTGACCCACCCAGGTTATAACCGATCCAGTCCAACCCAGGAATCACAATCATAGTCAAAAACGCCAACACGGGAAATGCATATTAGTATTAGAAATACCAGATTAGCCCGTTATACACACAAAATCCTGCTACACAAGTCATAACATACATTCATAACTAGTTATGAGCCCACTAAAGAAAAAAAAAAAGAAAAGGTTCAATAAAAACATGCAGAATATGTACTGCAAAGACCAGCAATGATACCCTGCACAAAATAACAAAAAGGTTAAAGAAAAATTTTAATATAAATTGCGATATCCTGAAAATCACATTCATTTGACTCATGTATGTCATATCTTGATCTCCTTCTACCCACCTGTATTACTTTGTCCAAAAACTAACATTTTAAATAAATTTGTCACAACAGCAACAAAGCTATCCGATGTTCATAAATCACAAGATGATCAAGTGAGAGATCTTCATCCTCTTTAGTGATTATAAAGCATCGAATATTAAGTTTGTTTGCTTAATTATACTTTAATATGAGCCCAGCAGATCTTAGTGGCAGAATGATGGAATATTGAATCATCATCTATATTGGATTTTTCCTAGTTATAAAGGAACTCTAGACTCGCGGATTTATCATATAAATTTTTGTACTTCTTTATCAAATCCAAATGTAAAGTTTAAGTGGTGTAGCATTCGATTTGGGTTTAGATTTTATCTTTAACATGCTGAATGGGTCAAGTTTAAAACTTGCATGAAAAGTACATGGCTAACAGGTTAAAAGTAACCTGTAAGTGTTATTCAAAAGGTCTTAACCTCCTAATTCAAATTATTGAAACAAATATGATATGATATTATTAGATCTGATTAGTCAAACAAATTTAATACATTAACTAATAGTACAAATTTTCAAAAAAAGAAAGAAATATAGACAATCATGTTTTGCCTGCAATAGATATTACCTGTTTCAACATGAACCTGTGTTTTGGCCCTTACCCAACTAGTCCATTTACCACCTCTAGTTTTCTGTAAAGTGTTGAAATCGTAAATTATATCGTTTAGTTAACTAATATATCGGGGGAACAAAGTAATAAGTAAGAAGGCATGAGTAAATGTATTGATTATACCTAAGGATCAGGCGAAACGTCATCATCATCTAAATCTTGAGGCTTTAGAGGCCCCTTAAAGGAACTTTTATCATCACCAAGAAGCTCACGAGTTGCTTTTTCAAGAAATTCCTGTGCAGCGGTCTTTACAGAAGTTTTGTTAGTCGAAAGATATTTCCTTCTCTTGCTAGCATTTCCTTCTGAACGCGCACGATTGGCCCCTTCACGCCTACTGATTTCCCTCATATTTTTCCTCTGATCTGTGAAATCATGCAAATTACAGTCCCAGAAAACAAAACATAGCAATATGATTGAAGAATGGTAGGGGCACTTACCTGGGGTAAGATCAGGCAACGAATGCTCAATGAAACGTGTTGCTGCTTGGTAGTTTAAAGTGGTTGAAGACCGTAGGGGTTCTGCATTTGGTCAGAAGAAATATAAAACATTCTTCAATGGGTCGAAAGTTAGCATAGGCAAGTTATTAGAATACGCATTACGAAAGTGATTATCTGATTATTGCAACTTAAAGTCGTGATAATCAGTTTCCAATGTTTGAGCCCGATAACTTGATTATTTAGTGGTCAAATAATTAGTTTCATCATAGCTGCAACAAAACAGATCATCAAGGGGTAGCATGAAGTTACTCATATCCCATATATTAATATCTTTTCCTTTAATAATCAAAACTTGCCACTCAATAGGCGAGTTTGGGATTGCTTATTGTGACTGCTTATCTACTTATTGCTTTTTGAATTATTCGGTTCGAAATAAGCAACTTCAAGCTGCTTATTTGACTCACTAATGATCACATACGCGAACTCAAAAAATAACAAATAAGTAGTTTTAATACGCAACCCCAAACACCCTAAAAGACACATTATTACAATTTCAAGTACCATCTCAGGCAGCTTATTTCTTTTTTCTTGGTGACCATAACAACTCATTGACAGTACACTCACAGTATCCGTCAATACTCAACTATTAAACAGATTATGTAAATCACAGCTTGCACCAGATAGATGACCTTTAAGAGGTTATGACAAGCGGAAGCAATATTCAAACAAATTTAAACCTAAGACCTCTGCTTTTTATTATGATTCTCATTATTCAACATCGTGTAAATCACTTTCAAAACGCACTTCCAAACACCCCCAAACTCGACACACAATCAAAATACTCAAGAACAAAACTTACCCTTACTCAAACTAATGCACTTATCCAGCTTCTCCTGATACAACCTCAACCTCTCCTACATCACCAACAACTCCAAAATCAACCAAAACTCAACAATCAACCAAATTCAACCCAACCCAAAACCCAAATCATCAACCAAAAACCATAAAAACCAACGAAATCAAACCCTACGAGCTCCGATCTGACAGGATGATCATCTGGGTCAACGCCATTGCACCTAAGCTTCACTTCAAAACCATCAAACACCCAAACAATCAATCAATAAACAAAAACCCAATTCGATTTCAACACAAAGGTGTAAGCTTGATCGAGGGAAACAGAGATAGAGAAAGATTGATACATGTAAAGAGTGTGGTGGTGGCTTTAGCGAGCAGGAGTAAAGATTGAGCACGTTGAAGAGGGTCTAATTCGTCGAGGGTTTGAGGGTCGAAAAGGGGCAAGAAATCGTTGAATTGAGATTCAAATTCTTTGAAGTTTGTTGAAGTTCGATTCACTGACTCCATTATTGATTCTGGAACTGCTTGTGACTCCATGGTGTTGGGTTGTTTTGCAGGTGGTGAAAGAATCAAGGGTTGCTGATGAAGTTTGAGGTGAAGATGGTGGTGTGAGACCTAGGGGTTTTTGTGTTCACGTATGCAACTGTCATTTAACCTTAGAAGATATGTGTATATAATATCTTCTTGTTTTTATGTAAATCTTATGAATGTGTTGTTTGAGTTTTTATAAAACTAAGGATGAGTGTTTATCGAATTAGTTTTTGGTTTTCATAGTTTAAAAATACGTTTAGTGAAGACTGAAAACTAAACTGAATTTGGTAAGTTTAGAACCGAATTTCAAAATTGATTTTGAATTCGATTAGGTTTTTAGTTTTGTGAAACCTGGACTTGACGGCTGAAAAAATTGATAGCATTTTGGGTTTTGATTTTAGGGCAACAAATTAAAACAGTATATTTTTTGGTGTTGTTTAAAATAGGCAAAACCAAAATACAAACATAACATTAAATGCTAGCTAAAATCAAAATCAAAAGGCTAAACACTATACGATTACACTTTAAGTAACTCCCGATAACCAAATACTAACAGCATATGATTTGCAATTGTTCATAAACCATATCGTAAAGACATAAACTGTTAATTCCAAAATACTCAATACTTTATGTGATTGGTACTTTTCCTTATCTCTAAAAAAAAGTTAAGAACAGACCTAGACAACAATCATTAAATGTGTTAATACGGTATATTATATATATGATTATTCAAAAAAAATAGATGAGAAGTGACATTCTTCAAATTGTCATGGCATTCAATGCATCATTTTGTATTGACAACAATATCACATAAACATGTATAATCTTGATAACGGGTTAAAGTTTTAACAATTAAAGAAGTTAAAGAACTTCTATATTGTTGAGTATTTTTCAACTTTTTTTATGATTAGCATACACACACATCTACTTTATATCTATTCAACTTTTTAAATCATAACACCTACGTTCTTCATGATTTAAACTTACAATCTTTTGTTGAAAAGTACATCACATTACCATCAAGATGTCTTCATAGGGAGGTGACCTCACAAAGTTAAAGGTTTTTTATTCAATTACTGTAGAGTGCATATGTCTGAGTAAATAGTGTGTGTGTTCAACGAAAAAAATATACCTTTTTTGAATTTACAATTTTAACAATATATAATTTTAAATACACTCTTTATAATAGAAGTGAGTTTGTTTGATACCACTTACCAAGTTGCAAAATACAAAGACAGTAATTGGGTATTACTAGTTGCTTCAAACATTATGGGATAGATATGAAAATAATCAAAATGATAATAATATATCCCATGAAACACATAGCATTAGAATCTATAAAATCCGTAAACTTGAGATAAACATGTTACATCCACAATTATTAATAGCCATGCCATATTATTATTAATCATCTTTTTGTTTAGGTAAGATCTAATTCTCAAATCCATAATTGTGCAAAGAAAATACGCTCGCAATCAATATATCTGCCTAATTGTGTTGCAAACAACATGACTTCTTAAGCAAGTTTTCAGTACTAAAAACTTAGGATGCTGATAAACCTATCAACCCGACGAGACTGAAGTAAGTCAACTGATTCAATTCGCGATTTGATGATTTTATGGTCTAGCCAATAGGGTGAAACTAAGAGCCAGTTGCATAAACCAGTCATTTCACCTTCATTATTATTTGTCTCTATCTTATTAAAGTATTAAACCAGGTATGTTCATGATATTCATGAACCATCTTTATAATTTAATATTATTGCTAAAACTAATGATTTTGGGATGAAATTATTTTTAAAAATTGTTCTGAAAGTCTTTTAGTTCAAAACGATCAATATGTAGAATCACGTCTTTCTAGGTGGGGGTATTAAATCCTTAACTTCCCTAACCGTCAAACTGCTAAAAACAGTTTGTCGGACCGACACACCCAACCTGACCAATTTAGTTTATTGTTAACTGAAACCATAGTTAGCGGTTCAACTTTAAACTCACATCTCATCAAAGCCAGCCTGACTGAGCAATGAACACCCCTCCCTAAAAAAACAAAATGATTTTTTTTCTTTACATTCAAACCAAAACCACAATATCAAAAAAGTTGGAAACAAGACATTTACAAAGTCAAAATAGCTTTCTGGCAGTGTCATTTCTACCAACAATATGTACAATGTATTTCGCACACAAAACACCAAAGATGTAACATTTTCTTTAAACAACGATTTAGTTTGATTCAACTGCAGCAGTTTTTAGTTTATCATCTGTGCTCCTGCAGAAGCAAGTGACTGGATTGGTTTCTTGAACTGGACCAAGATCATGGTCATGTTGTCGCATCCCTCGCCTGTAGATGTCGATGGCGCCAAGCATTTATCAAACACTCGTTCACATATTGTTGAAAGTTTACTTTCCTGTACAAAATGTAAGAGTTAGGTTTTCAGTTTAGAACCATAATAATGTCCACAAATGAAAATAGGGATCTAAATGAAACAAATGTTCAGCAGGAAGTTCACTTTATGCTTGTTTATTAATTAAATTTGAACATGTAGTTTAGCTAAATGAACAAAGTTCTTTCCAGAACTGAAATTATGTTGAAAACTACGAGAACAGTATAAATCATTTTTATGTTTTTGTACTTTTGTTTATTGTAACACATAAGACAATTACATGACCATCAATGCACTATGTATAAGGGCATCTACTATTATCATGTTTCTCAACATAATATTGGTTCTGAAAAGAATACATCATTACAAAATATACATCATACATCATACATATATCTAATTTTAATAGTATAAATATACCTAAACAAACAAAATAAGCAATTATATAAGAAAATGAATGTTGTGTATATTTTAACTTTAATATTTTTTTATGATAGACTAAATTTTTACATGTTCGCTCCTTTATGTTCATTAATCTATTAAAGAAACAAAACAAACATATTTCTCGTAACAAATACAAACACAAACACAAGCAAGAAAATTTGATCATATAATTGTTCGTGTTCGGTCTTTGTTCCCTTAAACTTAAATGAACGAACACAAACAAACCCTGGTCATGTTAGTTCAGTTTGTTTACAGCCCCTAGATGAGACCAAGAACATAATATAATGTGTTAACAAGTCTTGAGGGGTATTTGGACGTGCATGGGATAGTGGTTGTATGATATTGGAAAAACATATTAAGATAAACTAGCTATGAAATAGGCTTATAGTAGACCAAAAGACAGTTTTTGAAAGTGCTTCTATGGCTTGAACTTCTGCAGTTGTAATTACGAGATAATCAAATGGTGGGGAGTTTGGCAGATATATATGGGATTAACACATAAAATGATGGAAAACACACTTTTGTGAAAAGACAGTTGTTCAAGAGATGAAAGTAAAAGGACATTTTTGAAGAATTGGCAAATAAATAATTCTGTCATACAATTAGATAACTAGTTGAAATTATGTGTATACACACATTAAAAACTGAACGTCCTCAATAATCATATAGTTGATTCCAGACCACAAAACCAAACACCCAATAAAATAAAGTAGAAAATGATAATATCTCGTAATTCAAAGGTTAACATGAGAGATCTCACACTTACCGATTTCAATTGTTCATGAATGAAATCCACTAATTGTTGGCTTGACATACAATCCCTGAAGACATAGAAGTAAATAACTTAGCAATGATCCAAGAACAAAAAACAATAATTGCATGGCATATTGATAACGTCACTAACATATATAAAGCCTCTTGAGTTGTGTCAAGTAAGATCTTTCTTCAATTTGTATTTAGATGATTTAATCACTGATGGAAGGAAAGATCACTTACCAGATACCGTCACATGCCAGCACAACAAACTCATCATCATCACATAGGTCAACCTAAGCAACATATTATTAGAAAATTAACTTCCGATCATATAAATTAGTTGGAATGATAGTTATATTAATGACACCACAATTGTGAAAACATTAAAAAAAATAAAAATAAAATTAGAAAAACCAATCTCGGTCTTGGAAAGATGTGGTTAACTCTAGTGTCAAATAACTAGTTATGATCACACCGGAGTAAAGCAATTCAAAAGATTATATATATAATTTGCAAAATACTTATAGAATTTGCACTCAGTAAAGAAAAAAAACACTCTATATAGAATTTGCAAAATACTTACGGTGTTGACATCAGGATCAGCAGTTACTATCTGCTTTTCAGCAGATAAAAACTTGTTCTGCTTAAATTCCATGTCACCTGCACAACCGAATTTATAATATTAGTTTAAAATCCAAAATAACTTTTCTTACAACATAAAATATCCATGCAACAGGATCAAAAGTAAATAAAAAATAAAATATAGAACATATAAATTATCCCATAATCAAATATAACAGGTTACCTATAGCTCTTGTAAGATTGAGACTGCCATTAACTCGTCCTGCATGAATGAATCCGCCTGCTTTTAGTATCCTCTCCCTCTCAACCTCAAGCCCAGGCTTGTGATCTCTAGAAAGATTGTATGCCTGTAAATATATACCCCAAAATAAGTAATAAAAAAAGAGTTAAATTATGTTTTGCTCCCCAAGGTTTAACATGATTAACCATTTTCCTCCAAAAGATTAAAAATATCAATTTACCTCCAAAAGTTTACAAGTTGTTTTCAATTTCAGTCCAAAAATTACATTAGTCGTTTCAACTTGAATCCAAAATAATAAAACTTTTGGACTGAAATTGAAACAAATGATCAAACTTTTGGATTGAAATTGATGTTTTAAAACTTTTGGAGGAAAATCGTTATTTATATCAAACCTCCGGGAGCAAAACTGAAATAAACTCTAAAAAAAATGTTGCATTTTAATCTACTAATGGCATATGTGAATTTTGACTAGACAGATGAGAGAATAACTATTTGATTGATATTACCTCACCCTTTCTGGAAATAACACAACGAGAATCACCAGCATTTGCAACAATGAGTTGATTGCTCCTCATGATTGCAACACATGCCGTACAACCAGATGTTGGTCCTGTGAAATCAGAATGAGGCCCCTGCAAGGAATTAAAGAATTCAATGATATATAAAAACATCAGTTTCTATTAAACCGAAAATACGGGTCAAATTTACTTTGAAACTGGTGAAAATAAAACAATACTACACTCAAATATAAACGAAAAAAAAAAGTACCTCCTCAAAAGCCCAGTCATCGACCTTATTACTTGCTTCTCCGCCTCTTGGAGACCATATAAGACCCTCGATCACACCTGTGAATTTGTTTAATTTATCTCCTAAAACTGATAATTCTCTCCACCCCCTTTGTCCACGCATCATCTCATCCATTCTGCACCACACATACAAATTTAATTATAAATGATTATGATTAATTTGCAGCATCTTTATACATGGTATACAAACAGATACATATATATAACCTGATAAATGCCTTTTGTACAGAGGTTTCGATATCACCAGTAGAATATGCTTCATGCTTGAGCACTTGCCGATGGAGATACTTAGCACAAAACTTAGCAACAACTTTACCTGAAGTGAACAAAGAAATATTGATTAGATTGAAGAAAATACTCAAACTTATAACTTGTATACACATTTCACTTATTTAATATATAATGATATTATATAAATGTGTACTGAATAACTTATGATATAACATAGAATTTGGAAAAATGTTACACCTCCATGGCCGTCATATACACCGAAGAAAGAGGTAGTGTGGTCCAGATCAGGAACCGCTGCATGCTAAAAACATGATCAAAAAGCCAATTGAAAACCATTAACATTAAAACTTCTAGTAACAGTTTCTTTTCAATTTCAATACGGTAAACATACAGAATTGATCACATGGAAATTCATAATAAATGAAAAGAACAAAAACTGAAGTTGGCTTCAATTTAAAGGTGAATTTAGAAACAAGACTAGGAGAGCATAATTGGTAAATCTTGAACTTGTTATCTACTCACAGCATCTTCCATTGTAGCACGCCATCCTTGCATCGATGATAAACCATATCTGACCCTTTCATTCTCACCATCTTCAGAGAACTTGTCTGTTTTAGGAGTGCTGAGGTATGTACCCATGTTTTAGCTGAAATCACAATAAAACCAAATGACCAAAAGCCACCAATAAGCTCTTCAAAAGTTTACAACAAAAAACTAAATGGTTCATTGGAGCCATAAATTGTCGTATCAACTATCGAATAATATTCAACTAAACTAAACTATTAGTTTGCTAATTTGTCAGTATTTCTTTATCTAGATGACCATTATTGTTTCCGTTACTAAACACAAGCAAATTTGTTGAATCAATAATCCAATTTATCAAACAAAAAATTCAAACAAGATCCAACAAATCCCATATTTCCAAACAAGAAAATGTTTCAATAATCATTATCATCTTTCATCAAATTTGGGGATCAAATCACGAACACACAAAAATCCCCAAATCTCCAATCAAACAACACTTAAAGAACAAGAAGAAAACACGTAATTAACAAACAAACTCAACCCACAACCCAAAAGCAATCGATTAAACATCAACAATAACCCTAAAACAAGATCCTACAACACGAATTCACCCAATTAGAACACAATATCAACAATTTACAACATGAACAATAACGAACTTACTGGAATTGCCCACTTGGGCGCCCAACCGATTCAAGAAAATCAAACGATGCCCAGATCAATTGAATCGATACCCACTTCAAGAAACTCAAAAAGAAGCACAAAAACTAAAGAAATTTGGTGTGATGATGAAGAGGTTTGCAGGAACAACTGTCTTGAAAGGTGCAAGTATGGCTGGTGTGATGCATATTACGATTAGAGTGACATGTGATGACAGATTTGTAGTTATCTATAGAAAACCATTAGCTCGTTTTCATTTTGACTTGGGGTCAACCTTTGATACCTTGTGCCATAGGTGCCCATGAGGTAAAAAGCTTAGTTTTTCTTATTAGGGTTCATTTAGTTTTTTTATTAGGGTTCATAATTGTGTGATCTTTTAACACTTTTTTGGTATTTTTGTTTTAAAGTTTCAACTTTTCTTTCAGGATTTTTTGTGCTAAAGGTTGTCTTGACTTGTGGTTTTTTTATATTCTCACTTTTTAAATTATTTGTTATTTTTAGTTTGTTTGGTTTAACCTAACTATGTTGTGTTATTTATCATTCGGTTTAGCCTTTGATTCACACGTTCATGGATGTTTGTCATCTTCGGTTCATAAACATTTCAATCGTTTAGTTATGTGAATAACTCAAAAACTTATGTATTACACAGATTAAATTAAAATGTCTTTAGCTTAATGATACCTAAGTGTTTGAAAAAGTCATTTGAACTCATGTGATTGAGGGTTCAAGTCTAATCAGAGACGAAATATGTAAAGTTAAAAGTTGGATTTAGTTAATGTGTAAGTTAGTCATTCAAATGATAAAAATTAAATAAATATTAAGTAAAATAGTTAGTAGTGAATAGGGATAAAGTTGTAGCATCCTAAATTTTTAAAATTTACCTATATATAAAAAATTAAGTTTGAGGAATAGTGGTTTTGTGGGGTTTGAATTTGGCAACTATAATTTAAGGGGTTTGCATTTTGGCCCCTCCCCTAAATGTGTTTAAGTGAACCAGTGTTCATTCTAATAATAATGATGTTGATGATGAGAAAGATGCGAAGACGACAATAATAATGATAAATTAAATATTAAAATTAATAAGGTGGTTAACAATTATTAAAATCTAATGCTTTTCTGATAAAAGATAAGTATTTTGTGAATTATTAAAAAAGACAAATTACATAAAAGAAAGTGAATTATAGTAGTCAAGAAATCTTAACGGTTAAATTTTATTGACTGAATAATATTAAAATTCAATTAAAGTAGTGTAACTAAACAGTGAAGTTAGGGTGAGTCAATTAATGGTGTAACTATTGTGAGTTATAATTTAGCATACACCAATCAAACTTTATGGGAAAAAATTAGTTATAGAATACAATATGAGTGTGTTGAAAATCATAACAATACAAGAGATTGACTGGTTTTTTAAGGTATGACAAATTCAAAGAAAAATAGATGGGGAATTTCTTATGAAATCAATAAAGAGAAATATAAGAACAGAAAAAGCATTCATTTGTCAAATAGAGATGAAAAAATTGTGGAAATTAAGTCAAATGAAAATTTATTAGCGTTTGACTCAAATACCTTAACACCTTGTATTTTTTTAAATTTGTTGACTTGACGCACAAGGAGTTGCTAAAATAGTATCATTGACATGTTGATCTACCTCGGCTAGGACATCCATTAAAGTTTTGACACAAGGTCAATTATCATTGATTGAAGAAGAATCCAATGAAATATGATTGAATTATTCGGTTAATTGTAACATTTAGGGCAATGAAATTATTTTTAAACAATAATTAAAAGTGTGTCAAGAGATTATTGACATTAATGGTTCTAATAGCGTCGAGCATACAAAGACATCAATCTTAATCGATTCATTTGCATACAAAGAGATCAATCTTAATCAATTCATCAGCAACGGTTTCAATAGTTTGATACTAGACTACTAGTGAATCGTGTCGGTCAACATAGAAAGTTCAAAAAATAAGTAGAAACAAGATATGGTTTTTTTGATAATAAAACAGAAATCAAAACAAGATTAGTTTTGATATAAATGTGTCTCCTACATGTAGTTGTGGATGGACCATGTGGCTCTACAACCACCAAAATAAAATATAAAAAACAAACCCACTAATATGAAAGTCAGAAAATGTGTGCAAAATAGATATTTCAAGTACTTTGGAGTTTACAACAAAAAAAAAGAAAAAAAAATGGTGAGTTATAGATCTTGAATGATAGAAGTTAAAATTAAGAGAAAATGATGAATAATATATTAATAGGCGTTTAACCTTGTATGTCAATAAAAGAATGATTAATGAAACACGAGTCTATCTTTTTAGCACTCGAAAAAACATTATTTATTTCGTCTCTTTTTAATTCTTATATAAAACTCCAATCATATTTTATCTAAAATTATTTTGTAATTCTTAAATCTCAACTAGTTTATACCCGAACGCGCGTTGCGCGTTAGAAGAACGACCTAAACGGAGGCTCAGAACTCTGTCATGATAGCCGCAACCTAACACTTTCAACAAACGATAAGAGTCGATACAATGACAAATGTAATACCACCAATGATACCCATAGCCCTCTGGTGCACCCAATGGCCATCGTCATCAAGCAAACTATAAAAGGCAAACTTGTAAGTATAAGAGCACAAATGCTATAAGGCTCAGAAGCAGTTGTTTGTTGCGGCTGCAAACATCAAGTTTACCACGCCGTAACAACAAACATATCCTTCTTTTCATCATCATCGCCTCAAAACCATCCAACATTAACCTCTAAACACTTAATTAACAACCAACAGCATGCATATGGTCTCAAATGAGGTTACGCTCATCGTCATCGACTACTACACCATCAAAGAGTCAAATCCAGTGATACCAAAGGTTGACAGACCCCAAGAAGAGGCCTTCACGCTTCCTCGACCATCACCACCATGAATAACCTCAGATACCTTGCTTAAAAGATATGTAGTCCAAGTCAAC
>BJCO01336842.1:0-16447 GCA_018326465.1 Flaveria floridana | reverse complement strand
CCGCCGCCCGTATGACTTCACCGCAAGCCACAGATCGGTCATAAACCAAAGATTGGAGACCACACACTAATCTCCATAAGCCACAATGATGATAATGAGCTCATGGGGTTGAGGATCGGTCACAAACCATAGATCGGAGACCACCACACTAATCTCCACCACCACACAGATCGGAGCTCATGGGGATGAGGTTCACGGTGACGATGACGAGCTCACGGGGAACCGCAAGCCCGTCGACACCCGTCGACATCCATCAACATCGTTCCCCCATCGACATCGAGCCTTCGGTCACTCCACCTTCACGTCTGACCGCGGGTCAGATTATGGTTGAGGTCTGACCGGGTAGGAGCTTCGGTCAGACCTCTTCTTTGGTAAGAGGCAAGCAACCAAACACCCCAGGTCTGACCGAGTCAGACGTTCACGTCTGACCGGATCTGGTTAGACCCAACCAAACAGGGCCTAAATCACCCATAAGCACTGCTCCACGAGTCTTGATAACTTGATTAAGATTTCTTGTAGCAACATAAATAAAGATGTAATTTTGAAAAAGAGGGAAAAAAGGCATGAATATTAAATTCTTACATGGTAATTGAGCTAAAGTTTTAGTAATAGGGGAAACTCAAAAAAGTCAATAAAAGCTAAAATGCATTCACATCTTTTTTTCCTACATTTTAAATTTCATCATTGATTGAAAAATAGAACAATATCACACTCCGATAAGGTGCTAGATGAAAATGATGATGATGATGGATCAAAGACGATCATGCGTCAAATATGAAGACAAGTCAACAAATTATTAAAGCATATGGTTTTGAAGAGGAAGGACCCGACAAGCACAAAGAACAAACCGAATACTATTGCCACATATATGTAACATTGTTGTTACATATACGTAACACTGGTGTTACATATACGTAACACTGCTGTTACATATACATTACACTGCTATTACATATACGTAACACTGTTTGTTTATTTAACTTTTTCTTATGTTTGGTAACATTGCACTTGCATTTTTTGTTGATTGTAACATGATTCATGTCATTGCTCTAATACTAATATGCATTTCACGTCATGTGTTTCTTTTATTTTACATATGTATTTCACGTATTTGTTAATAAATGGTTACGTATATGTAACAGTATAAATTACATAGCTCTTTTCTAATTTCAAATTTTGTTGTTTTTTACACGTTATATATATGTAACTTAGCAAATTAAAATACGTGTAACACAACTTCTTTTAATTGTAGTTAAAAAGGAAAAATGAATTAGGAAAGAGGAGAGGGAAACGAAAATTATGAAAACTTATATGATTTTTTTTGTTTTGATTAAAATATCTTTTGTAGTAAAACCTTATCTTAAAACTTCAAAATAATTACAATCATGACACTATTGATTTTAGCCTTTAATTAAATGTTATCAATGGTTATCTTGAGAACCACCATTTTTTGTGAAAACTCTAGAAACCAATATTAAGCACACATTTTAGTTACATGCAAGTCACATGTCACTTCCATCTTTTTTTAAAATGTTCATAACTTTTTTCACGACATTACTTTTTCAGAAAAGTTTCACCATTAATTTTAGTATTTTTTATCTTTTTAACGTCTACCATATTGATATACTTTTTCTAAAAAAATCATCCACCTATTATTTACACATGTGTAAATTAGTCATTACATATGTGTAAATCCTGTTTTACACATGGGTAATTCTAGATATTACATATGTGTAAAATGACTATTGTAAAAAATGAGATTTTTTTATTTTTATAATTTTTTTTTATTTTTTAACGATAGAGGGAAACGAGGGAAACACTTCT
Organism: Flaveria floridana; assembly: GCA_018326465.1. NCBI lineage: Eukaryota > Viridiplantae > Streptophyta > Magnoliopsida > Asterales > Asteraceae > Flaveria > Flaveria floridana. Next base: position 14,623 of record BJCO01336842.1, on the reverse strand, counting down.
GTGTTTTTACTTTTTTATTTTTTATTATTTTTTGTTTTACGATTTTTTATTATGTTTTCATTAATTACCATTTTGACATTAAAAACTAGTAGCTCACATTGGTTCCTAGAGTTTTCACAAAAAAGTGAGTACTCATTTGTAACACGTACTTACATATATATAACCTCCACATATACGTAACCCTTAGTTCTACACTTTGTGACACGTACTTACATATATGTAACCTCTAGTTTTTATGGTTTTTATTTATAACATGGTTTTTAAGGGATCCCTTCTAAGGTAATGTTCAAATGGGAACCTTACCTTATTGTGAGAACTCTTTAACTATTTTTCAACTGTTAATTTAATTTTGAAAAAACAAGATCATCCATGTGTCATTACATGTTTTTAATAAAAAAGAACATTTTAGACATTTTACATACCTCTCAAAAAATCAAATGTTCTGATTAATATGGTGATGACACGTGTCACCACCTACTCTCTTTTAGTTCTTCCTGTTTTTCTCTTTTTTATTAAAAAAAGTTTACCCCTTTTATAGTTTAAGTCTCTATAACTTTTTCATAGATTGTTAATATTATATAAAAAGTGCACTATTAAACTTGACTTATTTTTCCCTTTAATTCCAATATAGTCTCGAAAATTTTAATTTTTTTTCAAATATTGCTTATTACATTACTGTAACATGAAGACTAATGAATTGTGTTGATGTAATTTCACGATACGGTGATGCAACACAAAGCAACAGTTAGTTACAATACATTACACCATGTTCATTTAGTTACAAATCTTAATAGTTACATTGACTTACATCATATTGTAATTCCTTGCACTAGATTACATCAAAAAATCGTATATATAAACCAACAAAAAGAAAACCTAACAAAATGAATTCACATTCTTTCCAACTACAGATCCAAACTTTAAACATATCTTGATCTGATGCATCATCATTACCATCCTCCTTCATGTAAAAAATACATTCCATAAACTAGAAAATATCTAAATTTCAAGATTATAACGATGAAACACAGTGGATTAACAACAGAAATACCCAGAATTAATCATAAAAATACACATAAATGTATAAACATCATAAACACAATAGATTGTTATAATAAAGTTCATGTAATGGAAACAATAAGTTATAAATGAATTACATCATGCTTATCTGAGTGTAAAGTTCTAATGCTTACACTGAATTGCAACATATTTGTGATTACTTACGGTGAATTACATCAAACAAACATATATGAAAACCAACAAAAATATGACCTTATAAAATGATAAATATTACATCATTTTTTATAAAAAATTACAATTTGTAAAACGATATAAACTAAAATAACAAAACTACACCACTATAACGAAATTAAACCAACGTAAACCAATCTATAGTACAATGTAAACTAATATATTAAATAATCTATAAACCAATGTAATTACAACACTTACTGTTGGATCAAATGAGGCTGGTGCCCAAAACTACACTTAGAAAATTTTGAGTGCAACTGAATAGAGACTTCCGAAGACAAAGATGCACTTCCGAAGCTATGTTGAAGATCTTCCGAAGCTTAAGGATGAAGAACTTTCGAAGGAAGAACTCAGTCTTCTGAGACTAAGTAGTTCTCCTTCCGAAGTTAAACACTTTAAAGATTCAAGACAAAGTCTTCATAAGGACAAAGTCATAAAGACTTGTAGAAGTCTCTAAAGAAGTTATTTCTTTTGAAGTATAAATGGCTTCGGAAGAAATGGTTTCGAAAGAACTTATTCTTCCGAAGCCATTTAACCTTCGGAAGAACTAACTATGAACCAGTGGATATGGTCCGACTGACACATGTTGCTAACTCTGATATACTGTATGGCGCTTTCTCACGCCTATATAGTTGACCATACTTTATTCCACTGTTCACCTTTTATGAGTTAATACAGGCTCCAACTTTAGTTGGTGACAAAAAGTAAGTCATGGACATGTCATGACCACCTAATCTATGATAGTATTTTATCTTAGATACCTTACTTCTAGTAATGTAGTATTTGTATAGTTGTAAGTTCCAGCTGGTTATCTAAGTATAACTGGCTGTAGATAGTAGTATATATAGTTTCTCAATGTAACTCATTTAGACATGCTTTAAGAGTCTTGTAATACTGAGTTGAGAAGTAATATATACAAGTATGTTGAAAAACTATTTCTTGTGTTCATTACTTAGTATATTATTATCAACATAGTTAGAGATTCTACTTTATCAACCGAGTGAGACTTCGTGAGTTTGTGAGGGGTGTTGAGAGACAAACATCGATCTTGCAATTGGTATCAGAGCATCCTACGCTCTTGATTGTGAGATTTAACCATCCCAAATCACCCTTGTTTCTTCATACTCACTCACTCTAGTTAAATGACCCTCAACCAAAAATACTCTGAGACTGAGATGGGAACCATGACTAAGGCTCCTATTATCACTCCTGATAACTTTAGAAACTGGTGTCAATGTATTGAAGGTTTCATCAAGTATCAGGACAACCAAATGTGGAGATCTGTCACTCATGGTCCATAAGCCAAAGGCGGCGTCACCAACTGGTAATGGTGCCATGATTGAAAAGGATGTTGAAGACTACTCAGATAAAGACTTGAAGAAGATGGATATCAATTGCAAAGCAATGACTATATTACTTACTACCATACCAAACTCCATAATGGTAGGCTTTGAGCACTGCAAGTCAGCCATAGAACTCTTTGATGTTTTAAAATTGATGTACTCTGATTCCTCTGAATCCAAAGAGTCCAAGAAAGATGTGCTGAAACAGAAGTTTGAAAACTTCACTTTTATTGTTGGTGAGACCTTGAGCCAACAATACCTCAGGTACATGGACTTAATCCCATCCTTCAATATGTAGGAGTGACTCTTAAGAAGAGAGACATAGTAAGAAAGTTCATGAGTGCACTTCCTCATGAATAGACTTTCTATTGTGCCTCTATCAAGAGAACTGAGAATCTAAACACACTCACCATGATTGAACTATATGGGATCCTTGATGGATACCGTATGGAGATGGAGACTCAAAAGGGCCATAAGGTGAACAGAAGCTCAAGCCTCCCTGTCAGCAACGCTCTACATGTTGCTGAAGGATCAAGAACTGCCTAGCGCCAATGTACCTGAACTACTACCAACAGCCACCATACTCATCTTGGCCTTACATCCCATTTCTTGAGGCACCCAGGTCTCAACAAGCTCAACAAAGTCCTTTTCAGGATAGCTATGCTTTTGTTTCAGGAAATGAGCACTCTGGAGATTTTCAATTCTGTTTTTATGATCTAGAGTGTTTTAGCCCAGATGATATAGAATACATGGACATTGTCCAACAGATGGCTCTTTTAACCTATAGAGCAAAGAAGTTCTTTAAGAGAATTGGAAGGAAATTTCCCCAGAACCCAACTAACAACAAGTTTGGGTTTGATAAGTCAAAAGCGAAGTGTTACAACTATAACCAACTTGGTCATTTTGCAAGGGAATGCAAAGCTCCTAGATCTAATCCTGGAGCAACTCAAGTCTCCTAACATCATGCTACCCCAAAGGCTACCGCTAAGCCAACTGAGCAACAAACTACAGCTATTGCTCAAGATGTTGATTGGAGCTTCATGGTGCAAGATGTCACCCCTGCTCAAGCTCTCATGGCTGGAACCGAAGACACCAAGGTATATGAACATCTCTGTACTCTAGACTGTATAGCTAAGTTTAAAATGTACCAGTACTACAACATGGAAATTAAGTCTGATATTGAGTCCTTAAACATACTAATCTGATTTTAAGAGAGCAAAATCTGACTACAAATTCAAAATTGAAGAGTTAGAGAAAACTGTATCTTCTTTAAAACATGAACACTCAAACTACAGGGCTTAAATAAAAGACATGTTCTCCAAGTTCACTAAGGCTCAAGCCCGGCTAGTAATAGCTGAGGCTAAAGCAAAGCAGTATGCTATTCAAGAGCATAACTTCAACACTATTCTTGCATCATCCTCCCACTCAAAGGTGTGTTATCAAAACGAGAGTGGGTTAGGAACCAATAAAACTGCTCCACTACACTCTTATGTGTCTATAAGACAGCCAAAATGTGGTACTGATGAGCAAGAGGTTCCGACTGTTGACTCACTACCCAATGCGTAGAAGAATAATGTAGCAACCTATGACCACCAAAGATAGAAAGAACAAGATCAGGACAACAAGAAAAACTGCCAAGAAGGTGGCTGAGTCTAAGATGAAAATTGACCCAAGGCAAAAGGGTGTATTTATCTCAGCTGGATTCAAAGTGGCTGGAAACTCTGATTTAGGAAAGGAGTATAGTACCAGTACTCCTATTCAGCTGAAGAATCAGAAGTTAAAGGAGAAGGCTATTGAAGAAGACAAGAAGTGAAAGAAACAACAACCCTCATTCCCTATCAAAGCTAACATTGAATGCATAATATGTGGGCTGCATAACGATATGGCTAAAGATTGTTACTATAATCCAGCAAGCACACATTATGCAAACAATGTTAATAAAGAAGGAGTGAAGGAAGGTTTCACATTTGGACCCTATCATATGGTTCAAGTGCTAAAGAAAGGAATGCTTGTTTCTGAAGCCAAGTTGCTTTCAGAAGAAACTCATTCTTTCAAAAGGAAAATAGTTTTGGAAAACAAGCCCAAGAACAAACAAAGGAATAAAAGTAATCCGTTAAAATCTTTCGAGAAGAAGACTGCTTTGGAAGAAAAGGTGGTTATAACTTCTTCCGAGAATAAAGAAGCCTCAAAAGCAAGTCATGTTGCTCAAGCCTCTTCAGGCTCATCTATCCTGATCAACCATAGGATGGAATGGAAGATCAGACAAGATGCTATAGCCCAAACCTCTTCTTCATAAATCATAGTTGAACCCCCATGCGTACATATTGGTTCAATTATGTCATCTACATTGGAAGAGCCCAAGACTAATAAGGCCTGGGCTTCCAGTAGTAACTAATCATTTCACCTTGTGTGCAGGGACATCTATATGACAAGAAAGGAAATATTTAGATTATGGACAGTGGATGCTCCAGGAACATGACAGGGAACAGATCTCTCTTACAATAATTTTAATATTTTGATGGAGGTCCTGTTTAGTTTGGAGGTGAAGCTGGAGGATACATTTCTAGTGGAGGTAGTGTATCCAATGGTAAGTTAAAAGTGGACAAAGTACACTTTGTCAAACAACTTGAACACAATCTCTTGAGCGTTTCTCAATTTTCTGATCAAAAGCACCAAATGCTTTTCACATAACATGAGTGTATTATCCTCAAACCCGTGATGACAATTCCTCAGGAATTGGTGCTTCTTAGATCTCCTTGGAGAGGGGATATATACGACCTGGATATGAATAATGCTTCCTCATTGGGTGAAGTATCATGCTTTCTTTCCAAAGCTAATGGTGATGAGTCAACTCTTTGGCATAAAAGAACATGTCATGTTAGTTTTAAAACCATGAATAAACTGGTTAAAAATGACTTGGTACATGGTGTGCCTAAAAGGAGTTTTTCAGTAAAGAGTACTATGTTGTTTGTATAAAAAGGAAGCCACACAAGGCAACCTAAAAATCTTATGTGGTTAATTCCATTACGGCTCCATTACACTTATTACACATGGATCTATTTGGTCCCACAAGTATAATGAGTATTGGAAGGAAATCATATTGCCTTGTGATAGTTGATGATTTTACAAGATTCATACGGGTATTATTTTTAAGAACTAAGGATGAAACTGTTGAAACGTTAAAATCTTTTATTCTTAAAATAGAAAATCAAATTGATCAGAAGGTAAAAATAAATAGAAGTGATCAAGGGAATGAGTTTAAGAATCAAGTTCTTGACTTATTCTGTAACTCAAAAGGGATTGCAAGACCATACACTGCTCCTAGAACTCCTTAATAGAATGGTGTTGCTGAGAGGAGGAACAGACACTTATTAAGGCTGCAAGAACCATGTTAGCTGATTGAAAGATGCCTCTAACTTTCTGGGCAGAGGTAGTTAGCACTGCATGCTATGTACAGAACAGGGTTCTCATTATTAAACCCCACAGAAAAACCACTTATTAGCTATGAAACAAGAGGCCATCGTTCATTGGCTTTCTAAGATCCTTTGGCAGCAGGTGCATCATACTTAACACTAAGGACAATGTAGCAAAATTTGCTAAAAATTTGGATGATGCTATCTTTTTTGGGTATTCCTCAAGCTCTATAGCCTATAGAGTATACAACATTAAGAATCAACAATTTGAGGAATTATCCAACATTGTCGTAAATGAGCACACTCCTTGTGTTAAGAGGAATGGCCCTGACCACAGTTTTGACTTAGAATTGTTTCCCAACTATTTTAAACCATCTTGTGAGAATGTTTCAGCTGGAATAGGAACTCAAATGACTCCTCTGATGATCAACTATTTGAGTTAGCCAAACCTATTTCAATTTCTCCAAGAAGACATGAAGAGTAAGCTCCTACAACTAAAAGTCCTGAAAGCTTGAATATCACAGGAAAAAGTGGAGCAATAACAAGTTGTCAATCAATTGAGCCTTAAAACTAATCAGCTGACAACTCTAACTCTTAACATCAAGCTGATGAAGACAGTGATCTGGAGGAACAACCAACTATTAATATGGCTTCACAGCAAAACATCATTGATGTTGTCACTCATTCATTCAATCAGTCCTCATTGAATGAGTGTGAGACATCAGCTGGAACTAATGTTCATAATGCTAAGCAAAACTTCTCAAATTTGGATCTATCTATGCAACTAGATATGATTCCCAGGCTCAGGATACACAACACTCATCCAGCTGAGAACATCATTAGAGATGTCTCAGAAGGTGTGAGAACTAGAAGATAGACTCATAATAGGAACGTCTGCTTGTACTCATGCTTTCTCTCTCAATTGGAACCCAAGAAGGTGGAAGAAGCTCTTAAGGAAAACAATTAGGTTGAATCAATACAAGAGGAGTTGCTTCAATTCAAGAGACAAAAGGTATGGAACCTATGGCCGTTGCCACCTGGCCAAGTCCCTATTGGCACTAAGTGGGCGTTAAGGAATAAAAGAGATGATAGAGTTTTGATCATCAAGAATAAGGCTAGAATTTTAGTTCAAGGATACACAAAAGGGGAAGGGATAGATTACACTGATGTCTTTGCATCTGTTGTAAGACTTGAGGCTGTATGAATCTTCCTTGATTTTGCAGCATCTAAAAACTTCACAGTCTATCAACTTGATGTCAAATGTGCATTTCCGTATGGGGATATCGATAGAGAAGTCTATGCGTGCCAGCCACCTGGATTTGAAGACCGGCAACACCCCAACTATGTGTGCAAACTGGATAAAGCTCTTTATGGGTTACACTAAGCACACAGGCTGTGATATGAGACATTGTCTTTGTTTCATTTGAAGAATGGCTACACTAGAGGCACCATAGATAAGACATTATTCATAAAGAAGTCTGGGAAGGACATGTTGCTTGTACAAGTCTATGTTGATGACATCATATTTGGTTTCTCTAATAACCAAATATGCAAAGACTTTGAAAGCATCATGAGGAAGAAATTTGAAATGAGTTCCATGGGAAAGATGGATTTCTTTCTTGGAATTCAGGTGAAACGGATGGAAGAAGGGTTCTTCATCAATCAGTCTAAGTATGTCAAGGACATTTTAAAAAGATTTGAAATGAAAGATTGTAAGCCAGCCAAGACACCTATACAAAGGAATCACAATCTTTGTGCTGATTCCGGGGGGAGGATACTGATTAGCATCAGTACAAGGCAATTATTGGATCTCTAATGTATCTCACTGCAAGCAGACCTGATATCATGTTTGCAACCTGCATCTGTGCAAGATATCAGGCTGCTCCCAAAGTGTCTCACCTAATTACTGTTAAGAGAATTCTTAGATACCTCAAAGGAGCTCCTAAACTAGGCCTTTGGTATCCTAAGAACAAGGATTTCAACCTTTATGGTTACACTAACAGTGATTATGGTGCCTATAACATTAACAAGAAATCCACATCAGGTGGATGTTAATTTCTTGGTGGAAGGATTATCTCCTGGCAATACAAGAAGCAATCATGTGTCTCTACATCAACTGCTAAAGCTGAACATAATCATTGTCTATTTACAATCTAAGCCCTGTTACAAAAAGGTTTTTCTTCAAATTTTCTAAGTATAAATTCTTTCGAAAAGAAATTTACCCGCGGAAGAGATCCTTATTCATATTCTGAAGGAAAATTCCTCTGCATAAGTATTGTCTTTTAAAAAGGTTTTAGCCTCAAAAGATTATTTGATCATAGATCAAATTTCCTTCATAATGTTACTAACTTCTTCTCTCGGAAGAACACTTTACTCTCAGAAGCAAATTTGTCTTCAAGGCATACTTTGCTTCAGAAGTAAAATTGGATTCGGAAGAAAATCTGGAAAGTGAAACACAAGTGTTCTCTCGGAAGCAATTTTACACTAAGAAGAAAATTTACTGTGTAATGGAAATCTTTGGGCCCAACTCTGCAAAAAGTAAGATTTTATTCATGATTGTTGTAATATTTTAAATAGTTTATCTTACGGAACTGTTACAAGTTTAACTTTTCTTACAACTGGAAGTTCTTGATACATATTGTCCTGCATAGGTTGTCCAACAAATCAGGGGGTTGGGATCAAATTCCATATGATCTGGTCTGCCTAGTCCATGGGTTGGTAAATGGCCTTAGATTCAACTACTCTCGATTTATGCTGAATAACCTGAGAGGTAATCTTATTAGAAATACATTTTACATGTATCCCAGGTTTATTCAGCGTATAATCAATTATGAGTTGGATCAGGATAAACTAGAACATGCAAATATTCTAGTGGTTCCTCAAATAATCACGTGTATCTTCAAGATGGTGAAGAAGATATCCACTAACTTTACTGGAAGGTTCACTAATCTACTTCCAAGTATGCTTGAGCCTATGGCTTTTAGTGACATCCCTGCAGACCTAGCAGGTGATGAACCCACATCAGACACCAGCACCTCATAGCCAATTACTTCTTCCCACCATATCAAGTTCACCTACCAAAGACACCCTGAACGAACCCTTTGATTGAACAAGTCTCCTCTGTTCAAACCAAAAAGGCTAGAGTGGAACAAAGGGATCCCACTCAGCTAAAGGTCCAACCATCCTCATAATTGACCTTAATATTAGAGTTGAGTCTCCTCAGTCTCAACCTTATAAGCCCATTGCCCAAGCTTTAAGTCCTTAGTGTGAGTCCCAACATGCCCCTGAGCAGCCAAAAAGGGACAGCCACATCACTGGTTCAATACCACTAGATGTTGACCAATGTCCCTGGTCGTTAGGAATAATTTATGTATCCTTTACTGACCTATTAACCCGATCTAATAAAGATCTTATGTTTCATCAGGGCCATGATGTTGATCTACCACACCACTCTCAAGATCAATTGACATGTAACCTCTAATTTCTAGCCCACATTAGTTAAGCAAACTGAGGTGTTTCCCACGGGTGTGGAGTGGACTCATGTAGACTCAGCTGCCACTACTGAGAGTGTCTCATTGAGCTCTAAGGATAGTGGTAACATAACTGAGATTGAGTCTATGGTAACCTTGCCAATTGATGCCTCTGGAAGGGACATTAGTATGCAAGGGAAACCAGGGTGCCAAGAAACCACTTCTGGTGATGATGATGAACATACTATTTATGTTATCTCATCCCCCATGATTCTTCAAAAGATGATGCGGGAAGCATGTAACTTACTATTGAGTACCTGGTTTCTAAAGTCTCAAACCTTGAATTCAAGTTTAGGACTTTAGAGGATAGGTATGCCACTCAGCAACTTGAGATTGAAAATCTCAAGGCCAAACTAGATGAGACACAGATTGAGAAGTCTATTAGGCACGTACCTATTCAAGTCTCTTTAAGTTCTTGCTATAGCTCATCTACTTCTAAAGATGATTCTACCAAAAAGGGAGAGAATGTACAGAGTAAAAGTCATGAGGAACCAAGCTTGGCCATCTTAACTCTATCTTCACTCTATCCAACACAAGAATACTCTACAACTATCTTCCCTTAGCCACCTCCCATAACAATTCAAGTAGACCCTAGGATGCTTATTGATCTTAACAGATTCTTAACCAAGTTTCTAATAAGCTCCTCACTTGAACAACCCTTACCCGATGTTGCTATAGCCTACTTTGGAGCTGAAGAGCTTCAAAGGTTGAGTGAACAACCTACCACTAAGAAATAAGTTGGTCAACCTAAGGTTCCTATTGAACCTAAGATTGACTTCAAAAGGGAAATAAGGAATGATGACCCATTAACTGACTCAGTTGGGACTAGTAGTGCCCTTCCAATCTCTTCTGAAGTAGAAATTCAAGCTGTGAAAGGGATTATTGAATTGTCATCTTTGTCTGATGATCTGCTTATCATAGAGGCTATCCTTGATCAAGCCTCTGAGGTAAACAATGAGGACTTTCTCAAAATCCCTCTCTCTCAAACAAAACAACACTACAAGCTCAACCCCACTCTCCCCAACCTAAATCATCTAAGCCAGAATCTCCAAACGCTGAATCTTCCTCAGATCTGAAGGAAAAAAGAAGATGACTATTGAAGAGCTTCTTGAGAAAGAAAGGTTAGAGAAGTTGAAAAGGAACGGAAGACTCGATACTGGAAAACTGTTGGATGCAAGTAGCAGCAACACTCAAGAGTCTATCAACAACAGGAGAAGAGTGGAGGTGATAGATAGGTTCATTAGCCTAGGAGTGGATAATAAAGAAATACTTCTACTCCCACTTGATGAGCTGGTGAAACTAGAAAAGGTAACCCTGCTGTAAAAGGAGAAAAAGGAAGCAGCAAGGTTGGCCGAAGAGGAGGAAAAGAGGAGAAGGCAAGAAGAGGCAAAGCAGTGGTAGAGGTTGGAGAGGATAGCCTTCCAATGCTCTAGGGGCTATTCTTAGGAGGAATTGACTCCTCATGAAAATGACATGATCTTGTTTCTTTTCCACAAAGAACAAGATCAAATCAATAACGAGAGGAAGAAAGCTGCTAGAGAGAAGTTAAAAGAAAAGAATAAGAAGGAGGAGGATGCCCAACTTGCGGCTGCCAAGAAGGTGGGAGACAAAGCCTGGATGAAGGCTTATCTCAGGGCCCACGGCTTCACATGCAGGCAAGTAGGTCCCACGTCTGAAAAGACCTTACAGCGACATGTCAGTGACATCAAGGCTGACATTCCCTTAGGAAGAAGGAAACAGATTTCTCAAGCTCAAGGTGTACAGGATGGTACCCAAACTAACACTGAAACCACAACCAACAAGATCTGATCCTACACCTTTTCGCTTCCCCATCAAAACTAAACCCACTATTGAACCTTACACCCTTGAACCTACACCATCATCCTTACCTCCACCCTCATCCATTGCCTCTTAACAAACGGCACTTACACTTTTATAAACATAGATGCACCTAATCCTCCACAAGCTTGTACTTATAAGTGCTTCAGTACTTATAATCCCACCAAGTTTAATAGGATCGATAGAGCCACTAGTCTTTTAAAGTGGTTAGAATGTATCGAGAACACTTTCCTTAATAGTGAGTGTCCTGAGAATCTCAAGGTTTGCTATGCTATAAGTGTTCTTTAAAAGAGAGCATTCACTTGGTATAACAGGGAGAAATGAACTCATGGAACTGATACTGCTATGGCATTGACTTGGAATGAAGTAAAAGAACTCATGTCTTGGTCCATTGAAAAATACATGAACGTTCTTCCTATACAGATTCAAGATACCATCTGGGTAGAAATCCTACAACTCTGAAAGACATATTTGATTGGTTGGCCAGCTAACCGATAATCATGTCAAAGCTGGAACATTAACAAGGAAGGGAAGTAAGAAGGAAACTAAGAAACTTTCATTGAAACGACCATGGAAGATGAGCATAAACCTTCTAAGAAGAAGAAGAGAAAGGATAAGTCCTAAAAGTGTGTTATGGTTAACCCTGCTATCCAGGTTAACCAAGTCACACAGACCAATCAACCGGCTTCCAATAATCAAATCCCAGCAAAGAAACCATATAGTTGACCTTTTCCGCACTGCAACAAATGCAAGTATCACCATCTTGCTCACGCACAGTGTCGTCAATGCACCAATTGTGGTCATTTTAGCCATACTTTTAACATGTACAGGAATGTTGCTATGGCTCTGGTTAATGCCCTCGTCACTTAACATCCTCTTGTAATTATGCTAGGTCGTGCATGCTACCAATGCGATAATGCAAACCATTTCTGCAACCAATGGCCTTATCTTATCAACACTATTCATGCGGCTCAAGGGCGTACTTTTAACATCAATGCCCATCAAGCTCAAAACAATAACGATGTAATGAATGTTATGTTCCCAATCAATAACTAATAAGCTTTAGTCTTAATTGATACCAATACCAATAAAAGTTTGTATCTTTACAGTTTAAGTCATTGCTTATTCAAAGTGTATTTTTTAATGTCTTCTCATGTTCATCGAGTCATGTTTGTATTGATTTTGTGCCTTCTACTAATTCGTGATAAAACCTCCCTATCGTCTTGCATCATTTGAAATGCAAAAGCTTGTTAGCCAAAAGTCCAATCAAATTGATGATTCTATACACTTTGTCAAGAAACCGTGAAATTATGAATTATGAAAACTCAAGGGTAGCCAATTTATGATAATCTAAACTCATTGAGTTTAAACATGGCCAGTATTCACTTGAAAATGTATAAACCAAATGAATCCAGATATCGTGACCTTTTGGCATCAGGCTTCGTGTGTTCCAAAAGTAGTCAATACTGTAACATTTTACATATTTTAAAATGTATACCCAAACCCATTGAGTCATTTATGCAACTTATTTTCATTATTTAAATTATTTTAGTGATTTAAAAGCAATAATTAAATCATTTATTTAATTTAATATGATTTTATAATTTACAAAATAAAATTTTATAAATCTATAGAGTTTTGATAAAAATTATGAGGTTTTAATTATTAACTTCAAATAGAAAAATAAATTACAAGTTTTCTAGTTTTATAAGTTTTATAAAACTTTTATAAGTTAACAAACAAATTTATTAATCAATTTAGAGTTTATATAAATTTTGGGGTTTAAAACGTCACTTTGAAACTTGATTTCAAAGCTTTAAACATAAAATAATAACTCCTAAAAACTGTAGGGATCTAAACTATAAATTTATTTTAAACCAACCTATCTCCCCCCGCTGTCACCCCACCATCTCCGGCCAAAATCCGGCAACCATCGATGCCTACCAAACACTCACCTTCCAATCGAAATAATCTAATCAAACTATTCTTTGCCATTCGAGAACCTGTTTCGAACTCATGACCCATTTCAATTTCATTTAACCGGCTATTAATACTATTCAGTTGAAACCGAAACAACCTCATTCAAAAATCTGATCAACTTCAAAACATATTGGATCAACGCTAAATTTGTGACCGATAACGTAGTCACGATCATCACAGACATAAACTTTGAATCAATTGTGTATGTAACTGCATTATCATCATCAAATGAATCAAGAAACACCCGTATCAAGCATTGAACTCGTTTAACTCAAAAGTCAAAACTTATAAAATTGTTGCTATTTAACTAAGGGAAAATGCTCTAATCGACCCTCTCAACCTTTCTGAATCACCAATTTCTCAAATAACACACTTATATATTAAGTTCATTCATCTCTTACATTGCAAAACTACTACTCTTTAAACTATGCCTTTTGAGCAATCTTTATTACAATTGATAGAGGGTTATTAATACTTATTGTTCTCACACACCTAAATGGGTCAAACACAATCAAACACAATCACACAAGCTCAAGAACATACTCCAAATGCATCAAACACAATCACACCTAAATGGGTCAAACACACACACATTCAAAAACGGGTTTACTATGTGTTCCAGCCCCAAATCAGTTGAAAACGAGTAATATAGGGGTCCTAGAACTCACACAACTACAAGAAGAAGAAGAGCTTCATGTTGACTCACTACACGATGATTTGGCACGCTCGAATCCACTCGAATCAAGCCTTTTCTCTCTTTTTCTCCCTTTCTCTCTTCTTTCTCTTCTTTTGGCTGAGTTTGCATAAGAGTGGGGAGGATGTGGCAGCCCTCCCCCTCTTAATCCTCCACTTTTACCAATTTTCCCGTTTTGGCAAGTTTGGTCCCCCGACTTTGGACTTTATTTATTTTTCTTCTTTCGTCGGCTTCAAGGAAAATATCCGGGTGTTACAAGTCCACCCCCTTATATAGGTTTCATCCCCGAAACCTGTTATTCCTCGAACAAGCATGGGTAATGTTGTCTCATTTCTTCTTCGGTCTCCCACGTTGACTCGGATCCCTTCATGTGCTTCCATTGTACACGCACAAGAGGAACCGCTTTATTTCTCAACCTCTTCTCCTTTCGATCGATGATTGCCACTGGTTGCTCCACATAACTCAGTCGTTCGTCTACTTCGATATCCTCCAGTGGAACAATCATATCTTCATCTGCCAAACACTTCCTTAGATGAGATATGTGGAATGTCGGGTGAATTCCACTTAACTCAT
>BJCO01335601.1:2098-12970 GCA_018326465.1 Flaveria floridana | reverse complement strand
AAACAAACAGGCAAAGTGATGTGGATGATTAAGGTAACTGAAAACAACATATTTCCTCTAGATTTGAACAATCTGACTTGTGGATCAAAGATGATGGCCGTAGTAAAAGGTGATGGCTCCGGCAAAAGTGATGAATCATACATATGGCATTGTAAATATGGTCATATGTATGAGCAAGGACTGCGGCTTCTGAGTGAGAAGAACCTCATCTATGGGATACCATAAACAATTAAGTCATGGCCCACGTGTGAGAGCTGTGCTCTTAGCAAACAAGTCAAGAAACCATTTCCCACAAGGGCTATGCGAGCTACTCGAGTTCTAGAGTTGATACATGTTGATCTTTGTGGACCAATGTCGGTTAAATCCCTAGGGGGAAGCTCCTATTATTTCTTAATAATTGATGATTACAGCAGAATGTCATGGGTTTTCTTCTTATCCAGCAAAGCAGAGGCCTTCTCCTAGTTTAAGACTTTTAAGGCACGTGTTAAGAATGAATCAGGGAAGAAGATGAGCACATTACGAACAAATAGAGGAGGAGATTTTTACTCAAAAGAATTTAATAAATTCTGCGAGGAACACGGTATTCGCAGAGATCTCACTGCTCCATACACACCGGAGCAGAACGGGGTGTCGAAGAGAAAGAACCGAACCATAATGGATATGACTTGCAGTATGATAGCAGAAAAGAACTTGAGCAAAGTTTTCTGGGGAGAAGCGGTTGCAACTGCAGTATATCTACTTAATCGCGCCCCAACAAAAGCATTAACTGACCGAACCCCGTATGAAGCCTTGACCGGAAGAAAACCAGCAGTTCATCACCTCAAGGTATTTGGTAGTGTCTGTTATAATTTAAAGCATCATCAACTTCAAAAGAAGCTTGATCCAAAGTCAAACAAATGTGTGTTTGTGGGTTACAGCATTAGCTCAAAAGCATATAGATTGTTTGACTTGGAAAAAGAAAATATTGTTATATGTAAAGATGTTGTCTTTGATGAATACGCAAGATGGAAATCTGATGACTTAAGTACAAAAGGGTTACCTACTGCTACTATTCAAGCCACTCAAGAAAGTAATGTTGATAGTGATAGATCAATGGAAAATCAGTCAACTCAGGAGTATGGTAACATCAATTGCAATAGTGAAAGTGAGGTGAGTACACCTACTCAAACCATACATGGTACAGGCAACATGGGGACTAACAATGAAGAAAGTAATACCAGCAACTCTCCTTCTAATAGTGGGTCATCAAGTAGCTCTACATCAAACACTCCTAACCCACATGTACTATCTCTTGATAGCATCTATGCTAACACGGTACCCATGGAGGACTTTGACTATTCATGTCAATTTGCTTTATCTTTAATAGAACCCACATCTTTTAATGAGGCTGTTCAAACCAAAGAATGGGTAGATGCCATGAAAGCTGAGCTCATCTCACTAGAACATCACAAGACCTGGTCATTGACAAACTTGCCTCACGATAAGCAAGTCATTGGATTGAAGTGGCTGTTCAAAGTTAAGATGGATGCTAATAGGAATATCATAAGATATAAGGCTCGATTGGTAGCTAAAGGATATGCTCAGGAATATGGCATAGACTTTCAAGAAACCTTCTCACCAGTTGCCCGATTTGAAACCATAAGACTGATCCTGTCTATAGCTGCTTAACGTAAATGGAAAGTCTATCAGTTTGATGTGAAAACAGCATTTCTCAATGGTGTTTTGGATGAAAAAGTATATGTGATGTAGCCACCTGGGTTCGAGATAAAAGGAAAAGAAGACAAGGTGCCTCAATTGCACAAGGCGCTATACGGGCTGAAACAAGCTCCAAGAGCCTGGTACAGTCGAATAGATAATTTTTTTATCGACAATGGGTATGAGAGAAGTACTAATGAACCTACCATGTACTTTAAAAGAATGGGAAACAGTGACTTCATGGTGATCTGTCTTTACATAGATGATATTATCTACACCGGTTCCTCATAACAACTTATAGAAAAATTCAAGACAAACATGGTAAGGGAGTTTGACATGACTGATATTGGCAATTTGAAGTATTTTCTGGGTCTTGAGGTTGCGTAGAATACAAATGGGATTTTAATCTCCCAAAAGAAGTATGCTAAAGATCTGCTCACTCGTTTTGGTATGCTCGCCTGTAAACCGACTACCACACCTATGATCTTAAACGAGAAGCTTCAAATGAATGATGGAGGTGTAGCTGCTGATGGGTTCATGTATCGAAGCCTAGTGGGTGGGCTCATGTATCTTACTCATACACGTCCAGATATTAGCTTTGTTGTTAGCATTGTCTCAAGGTTCATGCATCAGCCCTTAACTTTCCATCTTGGAGCAGCTAAAAGGATACTAAGGTATGTTGCAGAAACAGTTGAGTATGGACTATGGTATGATGGAAATTGTGATGTTAATCTTGTTGGATACTCATATAGTGATTGGGCTGGTTCATCACCTGACATGAAAAGTATATCAACCTATGTATTCAGCATTGGATCAGGGTCAGTGTCTTGGAGTTCTAAGAAGCAAGCTGTTGTTGCTCTTTCTACAACTGAGGCAGAATACGTATCAGCAGCAGCAAGCGCATGCCAAGCGGTGTGGCTACGTAAAATGATGACCGAATTGATGCATGAACAAAGGAGTGCAACTATAATTTTCTGTGATAATCAATCTGCAATATTCTTGAGCAAGAATCGGGCATTTCATAACCACACTAAACAAATAAGCATCAAGTATCACTTCCTTCGCTCACTCACTGAGGAAGACCATGTGGAATTGAAGCAGGTGAAATCACAAAATCAGATAGCCTACATTCTCACGAAGGCATTGGGAGCTAAACAATTCTGCTACTTACGTGGACTGTTAGGAGTTATGACTATTTGAATTACAGGGGGATGTTGAAGTACTTCAAATAGTCCATTTTACCTATCTTTTATTTTATGTTTGATGTATGATGTTGCACGTGCATGAATGCATGCATGTGCCGTATGTTCTTACTTTTCAATTAAGGCAGTTTATGCCATGATGTGTCAGTTAGTAGTAAAGTAGAATATGTAGGAGTTAGTGGTGTCATGTTCTCTTTTCGTGGGTATATACTGAGACTATATTGTCTCCTTTTCATTTTATTAGAATGAATGGTTGAAGTGTGTTGAAGTAATACTCTCTCTGTACTTGTATACAACTAGTGTCTGTGGTCCAAAGTGTTTCTGAACCAACAAGTAAAGCACTGGACATTTAAGAATTATACATCCACACAGCTTATCATTCAGAAACGAACATCAATTATACAGAGAAACAATATAAGTTTTGCAACCGTAACACAAGGTGCATACCTTATATTTTGCTATTAAAGGTCGAGTTGCTTAGATGGTATCGTGTTTTTGTTTATAGCCGTGGTGCAGGACGAGCCCTGGGCGCGTCCCACTCGGTCACAATATGGTCACGAGTAATCTCTCTGAGTGAGGTACATCCACTTAGTGCCATGGTTAACTCGAATTCATCACGTAACATCTGGAGAACTTTTCTCACTCCAGCTTCGCCTTCAGCAGCCAATGAAAACACCACAGGTCGTCCGATCTGTTAAATTTATGCGATATCATAAGATTTAAGATTGTAATATAGTTTAGATGTGTTTGGATTTAAGATTTTCTACTAGTCGTAAAATAATACGTTTTTAGTTAAAGAAAGTATGTTACTTTTGGTTTTAGATGCTAGTTTTAATATTGTGTTTTCTCACTATGCCCAAACTAGCGTATAAGTGAGTAGATTTTTGTTGGGTATGTATGTTTGTTTGTTTTAAATGAGCGTCAAAACAATATTTGATATGTTTACTTACAAATATGCCAGAAGCTCCAAGAGCCAGTGCCTTAAAAACATCGGTTCCACGACGAACACCACCATCCAGGAACACTGGTACGCGACCTTGAGCCGCTTTCACCACCTCTTCCAAAGCGCTGATCGTAGCAGGAACATAATCGAGCTGACGGGCTCCATGATTCGAAACAATGATACCCGCTGCTCCAGCTTGAATAGCCAACCTTGCTGCACATTAATCAACATCCTAAACATTAGTTTAACAAAACAAAAAAAACAATGAAAACATAAATACAACAGTATTTGATTGTTCTTACTGTCCTCAGCAGTGATCACACCCTTCACTAGGATCGGCATCGTGGTGATTGTTTGTAGCCACTTCACGTCCTACAAGTGATCGAGACGCCAATGGTTACTACTTACTAACCCGAGCCATGAAAACAAACCATTTGTAAAAATATACCTTCCAGCTCAGGGTGCGGTCGATCTGACCCGCGACATAAGAAGCTAACCCAGAATCATTAGCCTACATTGCAAATTAAGTTACAAGTTAGAAAAGAAACATAAACATATAAGTAAACTTAAGAACATTAAATATTTGTTGTTGTGACTTACTTCATCCATTTTGCCAAGGTCCAAACCCTCAAAGTTCTTCAATGTCAAAAATGGTGGTAAAGTAAACCTGTTTTTGATGTCAGCTTCTCGGCGTCCGAGCCTAGGTGTATCGACCGTAAGAGCGATAGCCTTGAAACCGGCTCGTTCGGCTCTTCTAACAAGCTGAGCAACCACGTTCCTGTCCTTGTACACCTATTTGGATCAAGAATGTTAGTTTGCATAGTATGAATTGTTTTCAGAACCGCACCGGACTGGATACATAATCTGTTCGGTTAAGCATTTTTGAACCGCCTTTATTTGGACCAGCCGGTTATATATGCGGCCAACCGGTGAATTTGGTGGGTGGTCGGATGCATTTTCAAAATTCACCATACTACTTCAGAGTTCAGACTTCATATTTTGTTTATTCTAGGTTTCGTATTTTGTTAACGTTACAAATTCACACCAAAAGATATAATATAATAGTTCCGCATTTATGACGTCATCTGGCTTTTGTAACCGGTCTAACCAGTGAACTGGCAAAAGCAGTCGGTTCGATGATGTATCGAGTTACGACTTACGAGAACAGAAAGAAAAGATGTAAAAGTAGTTTTGCTCACATAAAGCTGGAAGAAACGGATTCCAGGGCCTGTTGAAGCAACCTCCTCAACACTTGATGTAGCCCATGAAGACAAGGTCTAGAAAGTGAACATAATATTAGCACATATGCTTTGTGTTGTAAATCTTTTGAAGTGGAGTTGGGCCAATGTTTTGGGCCGACCCAAGCCCGGATTTTAGGCCCACTTAAGCCCATAAGTTTGATATGCGTCTTATTCTTTGATCAAAAGCAAGATCCAAAGCCCAGTTGTAGGACGGGTTGGGCCCGAATATCCAGTCCAGAACACCCAATAACTTGAGCCCAGTACATAAAATTGTTTTTTTTTCATGTAATACATGTTTAGTTTACTGGTTTTAGCATATTGTTAAAAGTTTTCTAGGAATCAGATTTATCTTTAAATGTAAACCTGTATAATATATGTGATCTTTTAAGCTAAATGAACCTCTTTGAAAAATATTTTTGAAATAGAAATGAAATAGTAATAGTAATTAAATAGTTGACAAGAAAAAAATAGGACCACTTGTTGTCATTGGCATATAAAACTATGAAAATACGAACCATAATAGTTCCAGCTGCAGATGCAGCTCTTGCTGTTGCATACTCACCTTCATTAGGATAAGAAACAATATTAGTAGTAAATTAAACATATATAAACCACATAATTAACCTCTATGTTCTAGCATGATTTGTTGTTTGTTGTTTTTGGCAACATCAACTGCAGCAAATAGATCAACAACGAGCATATGTTTACCTTCAGGGTGAGCCATCTTCTGCATGGCCGTTGGCGCAATCATAATCGGCATCGATATCTTGAATCCCAAAATGGTGGTAGTCATGTCTATCTTGCTCACATCAATAAGAATGCGTGGCCTAAACCTGTTTCATCATTATCAACACACGCTTTCAGTAAATGTATATAAAAGTTTTGGTCCTTTACAGTGCAAAATGCCAGTGAAATGCACAAAGGATTCAGGTCCTTTACATAAAATTCTCTCTTTTTATTTGATTCGGATTCTACATGTGTATGAAACACATCAAACTATCAAATGCCCACAAAGGTCTTTAGAGTTTATAAACATAAGTAGAGCTTACAATATTCTTGAAAAAGCATTTCGGTTCTCTTCTAGAGTCCACTGATCCTCAGCACCAGAAGCATAGTAGTCATAGACCATCTTCGGCAACTTCTCCTTGGCAATAGCCTGATATTCGGTGACATTTGTGACCTCCATTTCTCTTTACTAAACTGAGTATTCTCCAACAAAATCTTCAAATGGCATAAGAGATACAAGAGTCAAATTAGTATATTCATAACCCACATTAATTTTTAGAAATCATCATACTTAACGATCTAATTAGTCACTAGATCGAACTATGATCCATGTTGTGGCACATGTATAACTTCAAGAAACTACAACTAGATTGTTTTATGTACAATATACACGTAAGAATCAACATACCCGATAACCAAATAATCGAATTAAGATGGAAATTATAAAGCTTTATGTTGAACACATGATCAATGATAGGTTAATGAAAGGATTAAGAATGCAAACCTTTTGGAGACTTATGTGTTCTTGCTCTAGTGAGAGGGGAAAACCCCAAGATAGATAACAAGTGAAGATAAGCAACAAATTTGAAATAATATTGCAAATATAAGACAAAGACATGTGGATAAAGTGATAGAAATGAGACCAAAGTGTGTACCCAAAAAAATCAAAAAAAATAAATAAAAAAAAATATCAAGAAAGTGGATGAAGTCAAATGAAGGAGATGAGTTATATGAGGTGAGAAATTGAAGCCAATCCAATTGAGGAAAAAGGTGATGTGCAAATGGGTGATTCTCCTCCACTCGAATTACTGTGTGTTTCATAATTTTTCTTCATTATCATCTTAATATTTCTAATTTCTTTCTCAAAGTACAAAGTTTTTACAAGATGTTTTATACCAATCTTTCTCAAGTCGCCATCTTTAGCTAGACAAGCGTTGAGTTGAAAAAGATAACGAGTAGTAAGAGGGTTAATTATCCTAAAAGACATCCTGATGATAAAGTGATGTATCACCCAACATCCTAACCAATGGTTCAAATCCTGTAAAGTACAAATGTGATGATTTTAGGAATTTAGTATATCTAAAGTGGAAAGTGTGTGTTTTTGACGGTGAAAAATCAGTGTTATTTAACTAGATAATCATTCTCTACTTGCTTCAAAAAGAACACTTCCTTGAGACGGTTTAGATGTGTGTCTTTATTCTTTGTTTAAAAGGAATTACGGTAAACTTAACAAACTAAAGTGTAAATGGTACACGTTCACTAAATGTTTGACATCCTTTCACAAAACCCGTCATTGAAGTAGCGCGTTTAGACGAAGGGATGGGGTTGTTTGTCCCCACGAAACCCATCTATGGCTATGGGCAGGTTGAGATGGGCAGGGATGGGCGTCTATGTCCTCACGATATGGTTTAGTAAGCATGTGAAAGAGGTTTTGATCTACCGGAATCTAAATAGACAAACTAGAATATAAGAATACATTAACAGTATACATATGATCAATAACTAATTATATAAAGATAAAAGATTATTATTTAAACTAGGAAGGACGAATATGTTCTTAAATGTTTGAGTGTTATGTATCAAAATGTAAAATACTAAGCATCATTTTGATAGTATTACCGACTATCACTTTTTTTGAATCAAGATATAGTGTCACATTATGAACTATAGCAATATCTGGTGTCGCGTTGTGAACAATACCAACATCTAGTGTCACATTATCAAGAAAATCAACTGTCAATCTAACATATGAAAAATACGTCCTTGTGAATTGAAACCCATGATTAAAAGTAATCTAGGATTCAAACCTCGTTCTTTCTTTTTATTTATTTTTTTTCTTCATACTCAATCCACTCTAATCTTAGTTGATAAGTTCGGTCCTTGTGTTGAAGTAAAGGTGCTCAAGAAAACCAGTTAACCGATCAGAACCGGAACCAAATTCCGGTTAAAAACCGATCTGTTTTTTCTTTCTTAAAAAAACCGAAATGTGCACCTTTGAGTAGAGGTGCGCAAACCGTGTTTTTTTATGAACCGGGTCGGGATCAACCCGGACCAGTTTTAAGTCAAAGTTTCTTGAACCGGGTTTGACCAAAACTGGGTCGGGTCCGAAACCGGTTTCGAAACCGGTTTCGAGCCAATAAAACCCAACCCGGTAGGAACCGATCCGGCTAGGTTCCAAACCGGTTCGGGTCCAAAAACCAGTTCCAAAAAAATGATTTTTTTATTTCAATAAGTAATAGTTAAAGTACGCAATTTATTTAAAAGTAGATTAAATAAAACAGCTACAAATACATTTTTATTGAGTGATGTTTCTTTAAAATGTACATTAAAAATAAACTTAAAATAAACAACTAAAATAGATTTTTAAACAAAACAAAAAATACATCTTGCGAATACAAATTTTTTAAATTTAATCGTCTTCGTCGGTTTGTGTGCCAATGCGTTGATACAAATCATAAGCGATTTTTTCGTCGGAGAGTCGTGACGATCGTCTGGTTTATACTTCTTGTTTGTGTATTTCTTCTTCAATTGGTATTTCTTCTTCAATGTTTGATTTATCTTGTCTTCGTTCGGCCGGATCTAAATGATCTTTTAAACAAATACACATCTCTACCGTTGTTGGAGTTAGCATTGTTTTTCTTATCGATAAAACTCTGCCACTAACAGAAAATACAGACTTCGAAGATACTGTGGAAGCTTGGACGGTTAGTAAATCACGGGCCATAGCGGCTAGGATTGAAAATTGTGATTCCTTTCATTTCCACCATGTCAGAATATCAAACGACAGAAATTCCTCGGGAGTCATATTAGATAAAAAAATCGGTTTCGGTATAGCTCCCGAGCTCGCTACTTGGGGTGTTACCCCTTTGTCGTTTACTATTTTCATTTCTCAAAATATTATATAAATTAAGCATCGGGTCTCTACTTGAGCTCGACGAACTCGATTCCATTACGGTCGATGACCGGTGAATGTTTGATGTTATATCATATTTTTCAAGATAAACATTAAACAAAATTTTAAAATACTAATTAAATTGTTGTTTTGTATTAGACGCAAAAAACAAATTTTGTTCATGTAAATCTAAATCATAAGTTATCTCATCAATTAAAGTTTCCACCCCCAAAACATTTAAGCATAGGTCTAGTACAACGGAACACGTAAAAACAGTGGGTAGTTTGGAAAAAATATTTTTAAAATTTTTCTTTCAATGGCACCACCATTGCTGAAAACATGACGTTTCTTTCTTCAGATTCACTTAATTTATGTTTCATTAAATACACTTGATTAAGTGTTAGACAAGTTGTCAGATAATAAACCCCCGATAATTTTGTAGTCGCGTTTTTAAAAACCTCTAAATATTGAGTTAATTTTTGAATCAATATTCCATATCTACATAGGTTCCGATTGATGTTTGGCCTTGAGTCGGCGTACTTTTCAAAGCCTTGCACCATTTGGTCATATGATTTCTCAAAGTCGAGTTTGAATCCGACTTGAAAAACGAACCACAAAACTTTCATCAAGCTTTATTTTGACCATTCGACGTTTCGTATAAGTCGTAGTTGCACCAGATCTCTTGGTTTTTCGTCGTTGGTAGAATTCTTACAACGGTAGTGGTGCTTGAGGATCTACCGGTTGGAAAGGGTGCTTCAGAAACCATATTATACAATTCAAGAAAATAAAAGAGAGTAGAAAGTAGAGCAAGTGAGAGAGCATTTTTACGTTTTTAAGAATGTTTTTGAGCTTTTGAATGTTGTGACTAAACCATTACACCCACTCCCTATTTATACAATCATATAAGGACAAAATGGTCAAAAAAACTTTAAAAAATGGTCAAAAAATGTTTCAAACGGTTGTATTACTGTTTGATTTTTTTAACGGTAAAAACCGGTTCCAAACCGGTTTTTTGGACCGGTTCTTAAACCGAGTTGGGTAAAAACCGGTTTGAAACCAATTTGAACTATAAATATACAAACCGGTCCCAAACTGCCAGTTTTTTTAGGTTGGAACAAGTTTGGCCTACGGCCGGGCTGAAACCGGTTCGGTTCCGGTCTGGGTTACCGATTCGGGTCGGGGAACCGATTCAGATGTGCAACTCTAACTAGAGGTGCACATACAAACCGGTTCCCCGACCCGAACCGGTAACCTGAACCGGAACCGAACCGGTTTCAACCCGGTAGTAGGCCAAACCGGTTTTAACCCGGCAAAACCGGCGGGTAGGAACCGGTTTGTATATTTCTAGCCCAAACGGGTTTGGAACTGGTTTTTACCAAAACCGGTTTACGATGCGGCCCAAAAAAACGGTTTGGAACCGGTCTAAAAAACTGGTTTGTATCTTTTGTATATTTTAAATATATTATTTATTGAACTAATAAATAAAAAATACCGGTTTTTGGAACAAGTTTTTGGACCCGAACCGGTTAGGAACCGAGCCGGACCGGTTCCAACCGGGTTGGGTTTTATTGGCCCAAAACCGGTTCCGGACCCGACCCGGTTCTTGGTCAAAACCGGTCCCAGAAACATTGACCTGAAAACGGTCCGGTTCGAACCCGAACCGGTTCAGGAAAAAAAACCGGTTTGTTTATTTTCCTTCGGCCCAACTTCTAAGCCCATTGCTTTGCTTAGTCTTATTATTCTATTGTTCCTGGCCCAATATATGTTACTACAGAACTTCATTACAAGTTTTTTTAGAGTAAATCTCGGTTTTGGTCCCTGTGTTTTGTAAATTGACTCCACTTGAGTACCAACGTTTATTTTGTCTCCATTTGAGTACCAAAGTTTAAAAAA
>BJCO01334304.1:0-18143 GCA_018326465.1 Flaveria floridana | reverse complement strand
TAGCAATAGTCTGTACGTATGATTGGTCTAGGAATCTCCTAAACAAAATCACAATATATTCATGAGGTCATGATTACTAACCCTAGATGGTCATGCATAACTCATCCACAAAGTTAGTTTTAAAAATGTCAATTGACTATTTAGACATATCGAGTCGTTAATGTTTTATTTAGATTCTTATCTTCATAGTTATCTTCGTCAAAATACATAATGTATTGAATGGGTTTTATATTAAGTATAATGGCATTATACTTTCCATGTGTATAAGTTTCCTTTTTACCAAATACCTCCAAAAGTTTACTTTATATAAATATGGACATTTCATAAAATCAAGAGGATTTTTTAGGTATGATTGTCATCCTCTTTTCAAGGTACAAAGAATTTTTTATGAAATCTGATATTTTTACCATATCTAGATTTATGTCTTAGAAGTAAATGAGATAACTGTTTGGCATACCCTCAAAGAGAGGAGAGCCATGCTTTATACATAATATAATTACATAGAACATACATCAAGTATAGAGACTAAACATAATAAGTCCTTATACAAACATATATATTTAATTTTATCTAATAGTAACTAAGTTTAAGTGCCTCGAAATGGGTCATGAATTAATAGATGCCAGTGCAAAATTTTTCTGTACATGTCCATGGATTTTACCTTTTTGAGGGGTCAAACCCTACATTCACAAATAGAGCCTATAGTACTTTTAAACCTAATATTTTAAGCTAAGTTACCACAGAAGGAAAATCTCTATTTGATTACTTTAAGCATAACTTATGCCTCAATCTTTCTACCCTATCTAATCTGCCAAAAACTCAGATTCAACACTTTAATCATATTTGTACGTTTTGGATGGGTTACACTTATCTAAAAATTTCAAGGTTGGATGCGTTAAAAAATAGACATTCTAAGGTTAATGTTAGGCTCAAGAAACGTTTTATTTGGCCATGTTTATGTTAAGTTATGGTGTCGAAAACACAGAACATGAATCTGCTAGAAAATGTCTTACATGTTTTGTTACATTTTAAACTTTGATAGAGCAATTTTGGATGAGTTAGTGAACATGAACATAGCATGGTGATGTATAGAAGATTAGGAACAAGGTGCTAACCTTAAACAAGCAAGGAGAAAGAGAAGGTAGTCTTGAAATGCAAAGAAAAAGAAGACTTGATCCTTTGAACCAAGAACCAAACAAGAAAAAGTAAAGAAGATGTTGTAAGATGCTTGAAAACTTCAAAAATCACTTGGTCTTGAACAATGGCACTTGTCACCAAAGATTTATAGAAAATAAGTTGAAAATGGAATGATATGGTGGTGATGAGGCCTTGGATGAAATTTGAAGGGAGGAAGGAAGAGAAGGGAAGTTGGTGAAATGTGTAGGTGAATTATGAAGTATGAGTCTTGTTTTATAATGTCATATACTTGTAAGACTAATTTGAGATTTGACAACTCTTACTTTTTGGTCAAATTTGAGGAAGGAAGAGAGTGTCCATAAGTAGAATGGAAGACATGTTTCTTTTATCACTTGGAAAGTAGTTGCATCAAAATGAAAACTATTGGATTTACAAGTTAAACAAGAATCTCTTTATGAAAAGGAGAAAAGAATAAAAGATGAGGTGATGGGTGGGGTGGACGGTTTCAAGAGGGAAAATGGGGGTTTGGTTTTTAATTTTTATGTAATATTAGGTATTTGGGTGGTATTTGTTGCACTATAAATATTTTTACATATATTTATATTTTTACCTTTTACATTTTAGAATACCTTAAAATATTATAAGAACTTATATAATATTAAATATTTCAATATTGTTGATATATTAATGATACGTCATGTATCTAGTATTCGCGTTAAAATAATTCGTTCCGGGTATAATATCAATTTACGCGATTAGGTTTATTTATAAATTAAACTTTCCCAATGTATTGAATTTGGAATTTAAAATATTTTTAAAACACTAGAATATAAAATACTTTAGAACACTTTAAAGTATTTATTAGTGGATATATATTAATTATCATCAATGTTTGTGCGTGTCGGTTGTACCGCGTATAAAGATGGTAATTACGCCGAATCACCATTGCGTGAAATGTTATGCATGAAATTTTACAATGCATGAAATGACCTTAAATAGATAGAACTAGATTGAAACTCATGTACAATATGCAAAATTATGACTAAGTCGGGCCGGGTATTGACCTGAAATTTTTCGGTTGTCACATACTCCCCATGTTAGAAAGAATTTCATCCCGAAATTCAGTTAGTGTGTTCCTTAGTCGCTCGGGTTTCAAACAAGTAAGGGTATTTGAGTTTCGTTTGATCCTCACGTTCCCAGGTAAATTCGGGTCCTCGTCTGGAATTTCACCGGACCTTCATTATGGGAATGCGGCTTTTTTTCATCCTTTTCACCTCTCGATCCATGATATCAATAGGTTTCTCAACAAAATGAAGTTGATCATCGATCTGAACCTCCTCGAATTGTATAACTTGGGTTTCATCTGACAAGCACTTCTTCAAATTTGACACATGAAAAGTGTCATGACCACTACTAAGTTCTTGTGGTTGCTTGAGTTTATAAGCTACGAGACTAATCTTTTCTAGGATTTCCAATGGTCC
Organism: Flaveria floridana; assembly: GCA_018326465.1. Classification (NCBI taxonomy): domain Eukaryota; kingdom Viridiplantae; phylum Streptophyta; class Magnoliopsida; order Asterales; family Asteraceae; genus Flaveria; species Flaveria floridana. Next base: position 15,525 of record BJCO01334304.1, on the reverse strand, counting down.
AATGTATTTACGGTTTAGCTTACCATATTTACCAAAATGAATAACTCCTTTCCAAGGTGAGACTTTAAGTAGAACTTTATCTCTTACTTAGAATTCCAATGGCTTGCGTCTCACGTCAGCGTAACTTTTCTGACAGTTACGCGCGGCTTTGAGTCGGTTTTGAATCTAAGTGATCTTTTCAGTTGTCTTGTGTATTATCTCAGGACCAGTAAGTTGGTTATCGCCTACCTCTGTCCAACATAATGGTGATCGACACTTCCTTCCGTATGGTGTTTTGAATGGTGCAGCCTTGATACTAGTGTGATAACTGTTATTATAAGAAAATTCAGCTAAGGTAGATGAGTATCCTAACGGTGTCCGAAGTCTATCACATAAGCTCTAAGCATGTCTTCCAATGTTTGGATAGCCCTTTCGCTCTGACCATCTGTTTGCGGGTGGTATGCGGTACTCGTGTCCAATCATGTACCCAAGGCCTTTTGTAATGATTGCTAGAATCTAGAGGTGAATCGATTGTCTCGATCGGAGATGATGGAGATTGGCACACCGTGTCTTGAGACAACCTTCTTGAGATAGATCCTGGTCAACCTTTCTATTTTATCAGTTTCTTTAATTGGTATGAAATATGCAGACTTTGTTAATCGGTCCACAATTACCCAAATCGTATCATACCCGATAGATGTCTTGGGTAGTTTTGTTATGAAGTCCCTGGAAATCTGTTCCTATTTCTATTGTGAAATTTCTGGTTGGTGTAGTAGTGATGGCTTTTGATATTCTGCCTTAACTTTTGAACATGTGAGGCACTTGCTACCATAAGTGGCTATGTTAGCTTTCATTTTAGGCCACCAGTATAACTTCTTTAGGTCCTGATACATCTTATTAGAGCCTGGGTGGATAGAGTATCTGGATTTGTGTGCCTCGTTCATCACAAGATCCCTCAAGTTTTCAAAATTTGGTACCCAAATTCGGTTCATGAAGTAGCAAGCTCCATCAGACTTGATCTCAAATTGTTTATCCATGCCGCGAATAGATTCCTCCTTCAAATTTTGTTCCTTTAGTGCTTCGGATTGAGCGCCGCGAATTTGAGTAGTTAGACTCGTGTGGATCGTCATTCCCAACGCTCGCACTTGCAAGGTTTTGGTTTGTTCCTTCCTACTTAAAGCGTCTACTACAACATTTGCTTTTCCAGGGAGATAACGAATCTCGCAATCATAATAGTTCAGTAACTCAACCCACCTGCGTTGTCTCATGTTCAGTCCCTTTTTGATCGAAGATGTGCTGAAGACTTTTATGGTCAGTGAATATAGTACACTTGGTACCATAGAAATAGTGTCGCCAAATCTGTAGTGCAAAAATGATAGCTCCTAATTCGAGGTCGTGAGTAGTGTAATTTTTCTCATGCACTTTCAATTGTCGAGAAGCGTAAGCAATAACCTTGTCATGTTGGATTAGGACACAGCCAAGTCCTTTTCGTGATGCGTAGCAGTAAACCACAAAACCATCGTTTTCCTCTGGCAGGGACAGAATTGGTGCACAGCATAGTTTTTGCTTCAATAATTAAAATGATGCTTCTTTTTTATCACCCCAATCGAACTTCTTATCTTTCTTGGTTAAAGTCATCAACGGTTGGGCTATTTTGGAAAAATTTCAATGAAGAGCCGGTAGTAACCTGTAAGACCTAGGAATTATCACACCTCGGTAGGAGTCTTTAGTGCTTCCCAGTTCTTAATGGCCTCTATCTTGGATGGGTCAACATGTATTTTCTTCTCATTAACCACATGCCCAAGAAATTGCACTTCTCGGATCCAGAAGTCACATTTTGAGAATTTTGCGTAAAATTTCTTATTCTTGAGTAGTTCCAAGATTAACCTTAAATGTTGTTCATGCTCATCCTTGGTTCGTGAATATATCAAAATGTCATCCATGAAGACGATCATGAATTTATCCAAGTAGGGTTTGCACACTCTATTCATAAGATCCATGAATACGGCTGGTGTATTGGTTAACCCAAATGGCGTGATCATGAACTCATGGTGCCCATAACGAGTTCAGAAAGCGGTCTTAGGGACATCCTCCTCTTGGATTAATAATTGGTGATATCCCAAACGTAAATCAATCTTCGAGTAATAGCTAAAACCTTGAAGTTGATCGAATGAGTCATCAATTCGTGGAAGTGGATACTGATTCTTGATAGTGAGTTTGTTTAATTCTAGGTAGTTAATGCATATTTGGAATGATCCATCCTTCTTCTTGACAAGCAAGACCGGAGCTCCCCATCTTGAGAAACTAGGCCTTATGAATCCTTTATCTAATAATTCTGGCAATTGAGTTGACAACTCCTGCATCTCTGATGGCGCTGGTCGGTATAGTGATCGTGCTACTGGAGCAGATCCAGGTACTGGAGCAGATCCAGGTACCAAGTCAATTCAAAACTTGACTCGTCTTTGGGGTGGAAGTCCGGGAAAGTCCTCGGGAAAGACTTTTGGGTACTCTCGCACGATAGGTATCTCCTCGATTCTTTTTTTCATCCGCTTGCTTCTCTACCACGTGTGCCAATATTGCATGATAGCCTTTTCGTAAGTACTTCCAGGATTTAAATACGTAATGATCCTTAGCATGGTGCCACGCCTTTCTCCTTCAATCGATATTGTCTCTATATTTGGAAGTAGAATACGAACAATCTTCTCACGACAAACAATTTTTGCTTGACTTTTCGACAACCAATTTATGCCAATAATGATGTCGAAACTCCCAAGAGTTACGGGTAATAAATCTATATCGAACAAGTAATCTGGCAATTTCATAATACACCATTGTATGATCTTGTCAGTTTCGATTAATTTACCGTCGGCTAATTCTACTATATACTTAGAAGTCAAATATGTGGGAGCAATTCCAAGTAGTGGACTAAACTCACCAGACATAAAACTTTTATCGGCACCCGTATCGAAGAAAACAAAAATCAGGATATGGACTAGCTTCCTAGGTGTGTGAAAATAAAGCACATCCCCAAGGTGAGTCTAGTAGGGTTGCAACAAGGGTAGTGATAGTGCTGGAACGATGCGATAGTGGATATCTACAGCCACTAGTTTAGGAATAGTGGCCACAGGGGTGGGGTTAGAAGGCTTAGAAGTGAGATCATAAGAATCAGTGTCAGTAATCTGGGGAGTAGGGTCAGTAGGCTGGGGAATAGGGTCGACTGGCTACGGAATGGAGTCAACAGAACAAGGAATGGACTCAGTAGGCTCCAGATAGGAATCCACTGGGTTGGTGTCGGCCGTTTGTGAGACAAAATCAGTAGTCTCAGAATTGAAGTCGAGTACCTTAGTATCAGTTGACTGAGGGGTGAAATCAGTAGGCTCGGGAAGGGTATCGACTGGCTTAGGGGTTGGGTTAGCTAGCTGGGCATCGGTGACCGTGTGGCTAGGCTCAAGTGGTGGCTCGATAAAAATGTGTGACTCGGTCACCGAAATGGCAATCGAAATCATCGATCCAAAGATGTATGTGACTCATGGAATGAGCTCCTCCGGGAGATCGGCATGAATCTTGGGTACAAGCATCCACTAATACGTGCCTGGGGGAGGGGGAGGTAACCTAGAATATTGGTCATGGGTATGGCCTCATTGGTGTCAAGAATGGGGTCTAGAGTAGGAGCAGGGACAACAGTAGGAGGAGGTGTAAGGGTCTCGGCCTCCATGGGGTCAGTAGGCTGGAGCACAACGTTGGGCGTAGGGGTCGGGATGGCAGACGTAGATCCTATAGACGAGATCGAAGATGTCGGCTAATACTCCTCATCCAAGTAAAAAAAATGTAGATCGGTATCGATGCAGATGACATCTATATGACAAGGCAACACACAAGTACAATTCATATAAGTTAGGTTAATGCATAATGTACTAAAGTAGTGCAATGAGCTATGGTTATAGTCTAGGCTCACTAAATGCAACTTAATTCCCTATAGCCAATGGCTCTGATACCAATCTGCCACACCCCCAACCACAGCGGTTTCCCATGGGGCGTGAACGTCATGGAAACCATAGTCATTGATCGACCACTACATGGTATAGTAAACCTACGATGCAAATAACTTTAAAAATACATAATTGTTTTTCAGAGTTGGGTTGCGGAAGCAGTAGAACTAATGTAATTGTTTTCAAAATAAGACAAATACGAAAATAAATGTCCCAAACAGCATGAAGGGCCCTAAATGTGATGTGGCCCAACCTAGCTTAACTTGATGCAAATGTCAAATACCTGAGAAAACACGTATGAAATATGTCAACATAAAGTTGGTGAGTTCACAGGTTTTAAAGTAACAATAAACAGTGTAATGGACCATAACCCTTTCCATGATTTGATTGTCGATCATACAATACTACAATATTATACAAGCACCCTAACCGAAGCTATACTGTAACTATAATAAATTGCCCCTACCCGTGCCTACTGTAAGCACGGGATGAACAGGCTAATAATGCACCCGTTTAGACCTCCAGTCAAGGTTAGGAAAATTAACCCGGGTGGGGTTAGTCAAACCCAATAGTACTATCCATGATTACCTCGCTTTGGAAAATAAACTAACGGTCCGATAACAGGGGACTTCATACTGTAAGTCAACAACTTATATAACATGTGAAATTATTGACAAGTAAATATGTCCAAGAAAATAGTAATTTGCATGCAATCTCCCCTAAAATAAAAATAAGTAAAAATGGGGCCGTGAAACTCACCTGTAATGCACATGTGAATACTAGCAATAGTCTGTACGTATGATTGGTCTAGGAATCTCCTAAATAAAATCATAATATATTCATGAGGTCATGATTACTAACCCTAAATGGTCATGCATAACTCATCCACAAAGTTAGTTTTAAAAATGTCAATTGACTATTTAGACACATCGAGTCGTTAATGTTTTATTTACCAAATACCTCCAAAAGTTTACTTTATATAAATATGAACATTTGACAGAATCAGGAAGATTTTTTTAGGTCTGGTTCTCATCCTCTTTTAATGGTACAAAGAATTTTTATAAAATCTGATATCTAGATCTATGTCTTAGGCTTCCAAAAACGTATATCTTGTAATATGTAACTAAGTTTAAGTGCCTTGAAATGGGTCATGAAGCAACAGATGTCAGTGCGGCATTTTTCTGTACATGTCCATGGATTTCACCTTTTTGAGGGGTCAAACCCTATATTCACAAATAGAGCCTATAGTACTTTTAAACCTAACATCTTAAGCTAAGTTACCACAGAAGGAAAAACTCCATTTGATTACTTTAAGCATAACTTATACCTCAATCTTTCTGCCCTATCTAATCTGCCAAAAACTCAGATTCAACACTTTAATCATATTTGTACGTTTTGGATGGGATATACTTATCTAAAAATTTCAACGTTGGATGCGTTAAAAATAGACATTCTAAGGTTAATGTTAGGCTTAAGAAACGGTTCATTTGTCCGTGTTTAGGTCGAGTTATGGTGTCGAAAACACAAAACATGAATCTGCTAGAAAATGTCTTACATGTTTTGTTACTTTTTAAACTTTGCTAGAGCACTTTTGGATGAGTTAGTGAACATGAACACATCATGATGATGTATAGAAGATTAGGATAACCTTAAACAAGTAAGGTGAAAGAGAAGGTAGTCATGAAATGTAAAGAAAAAGAAGACTGGATCCTTTGAACTAAGAACTAAATAAGGAAAAGTGGAAAAGATGTTATAGGATGCTTGGAAGCTTTAAAAATCATTTGGTCTTTAACAATGGCACTTGAATCACCAAAGATTTATAAAAAATAAGTTTAAAAATGGAATGAGATGGTGGTGATGAGGCCTTGGATGAAATTTGAAGGGAGGAGGGAAGAGAAGGAAGTTGGTGAAATGTGTAGGTGAATTATAAAGTGCGAGTCTTGTTTTATAATGTCATATACTTGTAAGACTAATTTGAGATTTGACAACTCTTACTTTTTGGTCAAATTTGAGGAAGGAAGAAAGTATCTATAAGTAGAATGGAAAACATGTTTCTTTAATCACTTGGAAAATAGTTGCATCAAAATGTAAACTCTTGGATTTACAAGTTAAACAGGAATCTCTTCATGAAAATGAGAAAATAAAAAAAGATGAGGTGATGGGTGGGGTGGACGGTTTCAAGAGGGAAAATGGGGGTTTGGTTTTTAATTTTTGTGTAATATTAGGTATTTGGGAGGTATTTGTTGCACTATAGATATTTTTACATATATTTATATTTTTACTTTTTACATTTTAGAATACCTTAAAATATTATAAGAACTTATATAATATTAAATATTTCTATATTGTTGATATATTAATGATACATCATGTATCTAGTATTCGCGTTAAAATGATTCGTTCCGGGTATAATATCAATTTACGCGATTAGGTTTATTTATAAATTTAAGCTTTCCTAATGTATTCAATTTGGAATTTAAAATACTTTAAAACACTAGAATCTAAAATACTTTGAAACATTTTAAAGTATTTATTAGTGGATATATATTAATTATCATCAATGTTTGTGCGTGTCGGTTGTACTGCGTGTAAAGATGGTAATTACGTCGAATCACCAATGCGTGAAATGTTATGAATGATATTTTAAAATGAATGAAATGACCTTAAATAGATAGAACTAGATTGAAACTCATGTAAAATGTGAAAAATTATGACTAAGTCGGGCCGTGTATTGACCTGAAATTTTTCGGTTGTCACATTAAGGGCCTATAATCAGCCCTTAAACATGCATGATCATTCCCCACCCTCCTCATTTGCAACCCTATACCCCAACTTCTAGAGAGAGAAACTAGAGAGAGAAAGTAGAGAGAGAAGGTGAAAAAAATCAAGATTTGGTGTTCCATTGTTGAAGGAATTGAAGACCTGCGAGTTTGAGCTTTAAACCACAAGAAATGAGCAACAAATCAAGGTAAGAATCGTCCTCTAAACGCATCTGTAGAACAGATCTGGATTTCTGGGGTTTTGGGTTCAAAAGTTTTAAAGAATCACATAAAGATCACATTTTACGTATGAAAATGTGTAAAAAGGTTAGATATAGTTTCATGGATGATAAACCAAGGATATGGACGTAAAACGTTAAGATTTCGGGTTAAAAACGGGCTGGTTCGTTATTTTTATACGTCCAGCGAAACTATGAGCCCGATCAATGAAACTGTGAGCCCGATCAGCGAAACTGTTGGCTCTTCCAACGAAACTAAGAGAATTCCTAGCGAAACTATTGTTTCGCTGGTAATTTCGCTAGTGCCCAGGTTGACCAGTAGGACTTGCGAACCTAGGAAATTCCAACGAAAGTTGGGCGTACCTGACAGCGAAACTGCCGTGCGAAACTATTCGGCGAAGCTGGTAGCGAAATTGTTAGCGAAACTGCCAGCGAAACTGCTAACAAAATTGTATAAAAATGACCTATTTGAGTGTTAACTTATGTGCTGGCTGTGTAGTACGAATCTAGCCTAGAAAACTTAAACGAGAAACTATTTACTTTGACCAGGTGAGTACTAGATCCCCTTATTTATAAGTTTTTCATGTTTTAGGGCTATTATGCGTAGTAAATCTAAAATTTTCAAGGCAAAGTTTTCAAGAGGTTTTAACAAGAAAATTAAAATTTTCTATAACAAAATATGTTATATAAAGTCATTTAAATAAAAAAAATTTGTGTTGACCTGGCAGCACGACCCCAGCCAGGGGCGTTTCCCCTTAGACCCCACTAGGGACTGCTACCCCTAGAACCCCGCTATCAGGGGCTGCCACCTTCGAACACCCGCTGTCCCGCGGAGGGTCGGTTATACGATGTTATATTCTTCTATCTTTCTGATGATAGTTATGCTCCATGGTAAACTGTACCTGATGTGTTGTATACTTAATAAGTAAAGTATTATGTATTAAAGTGAAAGATAAAACTAAAGAAAAGTGGAACTAAAGAAATGTTACCATCGGGCCCGTATGAAGATGAAAAGTCTTGCAAGTACTAGGATGGACTTCACTTATGTGGGTCTAATATATGATTATGGACCCGTATTCATGAGCAGGCCATGCGCCTTGCAGTATGGATCAACTGTCAGGGGTTAGCTACCGCGTTTATATGTACCGGTAGGGGTTGACATTCGTTGTCAATCAAGACGTTTGGGCTCTTGCTTTGTGCAAACCCAGTTTAAGGTGAAGTGAAAGATAATGAACGAATGAAAGAAAGATAATGAACATGTTTAATTATGTGATTCGTCGCAAGAAATATTATATGTTATGATATATGCGTGTTCATTAAAAGGAAGAAAAGTATATATTTTATTATATTACTTAAAATTAGGACTCACTCAGCAAAACTGACTTTTATACATAATAGTTTGCAGGTAAAGGCTGATGCTGAGTATGGCACGGGGGTGGAAGCTACTTGGCGCACATGATTTGGCATCCCTAAATTATGGAATTCTGTTTTAACTTGAATTGTACAATATATTTATTATATTTGAGAGACAAGTGTTTGTTCACATTATGATTTATATGTTTTAAATGGATGTTTGTTGAAATTCCGCTGCAAATGTCATGTTTTAAATGTTTTACGCTATGAATGACCAACTGTAAGCGTTCTGGGAACGGGGCCTTACATAACAGCTTAATAACAATTAAAATGGTAATTTATGGTGATATTTTCTCCATTAACTTTCTCCGGTCTATGTAAATCATCACCAAAAGTTGCATCCGATGATTATAAAACTCTAACCTATATTCATAAAACGAAACCCCCCTAAAATATAGGTAATAAGTGATTTCCGACAACAAATGGTAACCATGCTTTCACTAATCTTGTTGGTATAATATAGTTATATTAAAGACTTTTATAATATATGTACTTGTTTTTTTCATTTAGTTTTTCAATAACTATATTTTGATTTTTTAATGTACGTCATAACGCACAGAACATCCGATACTAACTAAAATCAAATTCCTAGAAAAACACGCAACAGTCGTATTGGAGGTAACGCGCGGTCATTTCTACTATTAATAGTTTTAAACATTTTAACTTTTATCCTTATAACATCCTATATCATGTGAAACGTGGTCCGAGTGAATAAGTGGAACATTTTAAAATCTAACCACGTGTTCCTTGCATTTGCAAACAAGTCGAACACAGCTTAAATAAGTGAATTCAAGTAGACATTTGTTTGGATATAGCCCCTATACCTACATATTGAGATATGTGTGTCATATTATCATTCCTTTATAAAGGGTGGAATTAAAATAATTATATCTTCTAAAGACAAACCCAATTGGATATGACTTGGATCTCCACCCCACAACATCGAGGTCAACCCTATTCCTATAATAAAAATGTCCATGTGGAGATCAAGATCTCTAATAATCTTCATACTTCATACTTTAAACAACTCTATTAAGATATTTTTCTAATATTTATATTTTTTAAGAATATAATAATATTATTATAGTTAACAAGTGAAAAAAGTGGTGGAGTAAAAAGTAACGGGGAGTGAATACTAATTTTCATGGTTGAGTGGTGGGGGTGAAGAATAACGCTACACTGATGTAATAGTAGATAGGAAGCGAGGAATGAAAACCACGCACCATGGTCTAATTAACTTGGCGTACTAATATTGGGTAACTGAAACAACATTGCTCGTTTTCTAAAAAGATAAGACGGCACCTATTCATCATATCATCATAGTCATTGTCGTTTTGATTCAATATCTTCATACTGTGTAACCAAATTCCTCATCATCTTTCATCCTCTTCAAGTTCTTGATCCTTGAGGTTGTTCATAAAGTTGATCTATCTTCTTCTTGATTACTTGAGGTTGTTCATACCAAGACTGAGTTCAGTAACTTCAAACAAACACCATCAAACTTATTATTATTATTTTTTTTGAATTCAGATCTCAATGGTTAGGGTATCGTTCGGCAGATCAATTATTTTTGTCTATTTTTTAAGCTATCGATTGCTTTAACATCAAGTTCTTGAAGAGCTCTTTTTCTAAAGAAAATGTTAAGTTTTTTAAAAGTTAACCTTGCTACTAGTTTTCTTCTAGTAAACTACTAGACTACAATTGAAACAAATTTTGCTTCATTGCATATTTTACATAATATTATGTTGGATTTCTCATGGAACTAAACTAATATAATGTTGCATTTCTCATGGAACTAAACTATTTCGGAAATTAGAACTTTGTATTGCACTGCTCATGGCATTATAAATAAACTTTGTATTGATGCAGGCCCAAAATAAAATTCAGTCCTAGCCCAACCCGAGTAACCAGAGACCAACCCACCCTTCAATAATTATGACACTATGGTACGGTCCTCATGTTTTAGTGTTTAGAAAAATCGGTTTCGGTTTCTAGCCAGTTGGCTTGATTCGGTTTTGACCTAACGCACTCCTAGTCGAGGTAATATTAGTAGTGGTGGATGAGTTTCAATAGGTAATTTTGCTTGAAACCGGCATTAGGGTCATTTTTGGGTAAAGGTATTATATTTTGCTTACATTTGTTTGTAATTTGTTTTTTTTATTGTAATGGGTCATAACGTACATGTATAAATTGCTTAAATTTGTAAGTACTGTCTAACATATTGAGTAATATTTGATTGTATTATATTATAAAATACAAAAAAAAAGTCTCAATGGTCATATTTGTGTGTAACAACTTATACTTGGTTATAGTTGGATTTGGATGAAAGTGGTCCTAATAGGTAAAATTATATGGAATGAGTTATAATCTTGATGAGTAAATATTTGATGGTAAGAGCTCATATTTGTATGTATTGTCTTATATTGACTAAGGGTTTCTTAGTGAGTTATATTTAGGGGAGCGAGTGTAACATCCGGGCTCTCATACCATCAATATTGTCCGCTTTATACACGAGGAGCTCACGAATTTACTTTTGGTTTCCCGGGTGGAAACTTCCCAGGGAGGTCACCCATCATTGGATTGCTGCCGCCTGAGCAGGCTTAACTGTGGAGTTCTCCTCTCATCCACAGTCAATACGCCCAAAACGTGTTGGTGATATTAAAGACCAGACATTACTTATGAACCGGAATCTCTCCTGTCCACGGTCGATGTGGGATTTGACTAGGATGTTACCGCGAGTGATCACACTCATTTACTTATATATGTAACATCACTTATTTACACCCATTACCATCTTCATTTTAATGTTAGAAATGCTTCTTATTTCAACTCTTACTAGATTGATCACACACTCTCCTTTAGATATACAAGATTTAATGCTTTACTTACGTGTGTATGTGTGTGTCTCATCTCTTTCACAAGCAGTGGCGAAGCTTGGATATTTTTCATAAGGGGGTGGGAAGAAATTATTTTTTTATGGGGGACGAACTCATTATATATAAAAAATTTACAATACCGAGCCAAAAACTAACACTACTGACGGAAAAAAGAGAGCGGGGGAGGGGGCCTCTCCCGGCCCCTTTAATGCTTCGCCCATGTTCACAAGAATAAGCGGGTATTCACTTATACAACTCATCTCTCGCGTCACTCTCATTCCCCCGGGTAATAATTTATTTAGCAAGTATTTTTTCTTGGAGTGGGTTATAACGGTCTAGGTAGTTATTCTGGACATAAGATACAAGTGGGATAAACTCCCCTATTCTTCCCATGAAATCGGAGAGTGCTCATTAATTTTTGCCCCAAACTGGTGTTTTGGTCGAGGACTACAAATTCCCTAATGGAACTTTATGTTGTATTATAAACAACTTTGATAATTATATTACTAATATTTGAACTCTTTTGTCATTGGTCAGGATATATATATTTGCAGGTGAGATGTTTGGCTATTTACGGTAAAAGTTGACCAATTTTAATAGAATTTTTTATTCAGGTTATAAGTATAACAATAAAACCAATGTTAAGGTGACAACCTTTAAAAATTTTCTATTTTGGGCGAACAATATTATATTCCATGTACATTTGAAACGACAATTTTGACAAAACACACCAATCAAAAGTCAATAAAAATCCTAAGCTGGTTTTAAACTTTGGACAAAATTCGAACTTTTGTGCTTTTTAATATAAATTAAAATTAAAATATCAACTCTGCTTTTGGTTCTATAATATGAAGTAGGAATCTATATCTATATATGATACTAAAAGAGTAACTTAGGGAACACTTGTCATATTTCTAGGTCCCCTAATATTATTTTTCCCGTCCATCTCTCTTCTTAAATAGTTACTTAAATTAAAGATTAAATAATTTTAATTTTTTTAAGATTAATTTTTTTAATAAATTAAGAGAAAATATCTTTTTATTAATGTTATTTCTAGAAAATATTTTTTTATAAAATAAGAGTTTTTTTTTGAAAAATCAAACATTTTTAAAAATATAAATTATCTTAAACTTGATGTTTTTAAAAAGTAAACTTCTTTATAAACTAAAAATAATTAAAATTAGGAGTTATAATAAGAAACTTTTAAAAATGATATTTTTAATATGGTTGTTTGAAAAAAATGGTTAAATTTTTTGGAAATTAAAATTAAAATTATTACTTACAATTATTACTCATATGTAATTTTAATCATATCTTATTTTAAATTATCATTATATACTTCATAAACTTTTATCATAATTAATATTTTATTTTTTAACTCGTGTAATATATGGGTTTACTAAAGTTAGTATTATATAAATAACAATCAATAACTAATCAATTTTATTTTTTTAACCCGTATAATATATTTAGTTTTATTTATGTTTTTGTGTTATTTTAATAATTAAATCTCCACCTTCCGTGTAATACACGGGTAACTAAAGTTAGTATAGTCATATACCAATTATGGTTTGCTCATATCATTTGGCAAATTCGGTTTCCACTAATATGGTGATCATTTATCCCTTTGACTTCCCTCCATTATAGCAAATCTAAAGTAGGTGTATGAAAATATATTTAAGTTATATGCATATAAGTAGGTAATGATCCATTGTTTTAAAAGAGAGTTTTCAGAGGTAATAGGTTTAATCTTTAACATGGGGAATAATTACCAATTTCTGTTACTTATCATTAACATGCCGTTAAAAAATATGCATATCATATAATTTTTTTTAATTGAAGTAAATATAAAATGAAAAGTACTTTACCTTAAAAGGGGCGTTTACAAATTTCTTGTTTCTAAAGTTATTTATTACAGATATACCCAAACCAAAAAATTAATTACACGTTTTCTTTTCTAAGACACATATATTACATATTTACTCATTTTATTGAAATTATTTGTTGAATATTTTACTTATATTTTTACTAAAGTATTTTTATGCATTTCACTTTCTAAAACCAATAATTACATATTTCCTTAAGTCCGAGTCTTTTATATAAATAAAAACAATAAAATTACATCTCTTTTAAAATTTTATTTTAAAACGACAACAACTGATAATCAAAGTTATATCTCCAAAATAAGAAACAGAATTGTTAAAATTTTTAAACAATTTTAATAATAAAACATCAATATATAAAAATCCTTTAGTAAAAACAAGGTAAAATAGTCTAAACCATAAGTTATTTTTTTAATGAAATGAATAAATATATAATATATATTTTAGGAAAAGAAAACACGTAATTAATTTTTTAGCTTGGGGAAATATGAAAGGGATATCTATAAAAATCCCTACCTTAAAAGGCATAGTGCAAAGCTTTAAAGCTTTACGTACAGATAGGCTATGCATAATCTTCCACCGCTTCTTCTATTCTTTTCTTCCTCGTGCGATCTCTCTTCTTTTTCATCACACATGACTTCAAAGCATTTGTAAACCTAATTTTTTTTTTCAAAGAAATCAAAGCAAAGAGAAAGATGATCACATGTAGTCGAGAAGAAGATAGCGATGGTCATTTCTTCCAAATCATTCCGATGAAAGGCTCCACCACCCAAAGCTTCGGTCTTTTCCACTATGGAATTCAATTAGGCTCGCGTGGGTTTAAGGTGATGGAATCAAAACGTTTGTTACCATGTAATCTTACTTTTTCTATGGTTAGATTGAGATCGAGACAAAGTCCTAATTAACAAAGGGTCACATATGCCTAAAAAGAAAAAAAGGAAGAAGTTTAAATGTAATTTTTATTTTCTTTATACTCAAATAGGTTTGATATGTTTTGTTACATTTGAAAATAGTTGTATAAATAAAATCAAAATTTTAATCGTCTTTAGTTGAAGTATGATATTGCTATAATATTTACAAAAAGATATTTTAAAAATATATGATGTATGTGCGCATAACTATGCGTGATTTTATATACATAACTATGCATAGTCAGATACATGTTAATGTATAATTTTATATGTGATAGGCGCACAATTATGGTGATTATATAAATTAATGCTTATAATACTCACCCCCAAGACATGTGTCGCATCCTGACTACTTCCTACAATTCGTGTATTAATAAACAGCTCAACAAACAAACAAACAAACAAACAAACAAACAAACAAACCCAGTATATTCCGCTCAAGAGCAGGGTCTGGGAAGGGGTAGGTGTAGGCAAGTCTTTCCTCAACCCAGATAGGTGGAGAGACCGCTTCCAAAGAGACCCCTGACTCACTATGAAAAGCCATAATGCTAGTGGATCAGTATATAATCAAAAATACGATAAATGATACAGCACACAACATACAACATACAGAAAAATATCACCAAAAGGAAAAAAATGAATAAACATACATCATAGAAGCAGCAAGATTCCTCTAAAAGGGCAGATGCGGGCTACATACACAACAAGCCCTGCAAGACGTAATCAAAAAGTCCCTTCCTAGATGCAGAACCTATTAAAAGTCCTTAATTTTGATTCTACGCCTCCACTCACTCCTATCCTCGATCATGTGCTCGGAGAGGTGCAAGTGTACCATATCTTTCCTAATTTTCTCTTCCTAAGTCAACCTAGGTCTTCCTCTACATTTCCTACCCTCTAGGATGATGTTCTCTACTGTTCTAACCGGTGCAGCCATTGGTCTTCTCTTGACACGCCCAAACCATCTTAATCTTCCCTCTCGTATTTTATCTGCAATAGAAGCCACTTCTAACTTCTGACGAAACACTTCGTTTCTTATCCGATCCATTTTTGTGTTTCCACACATCCACCTCAGCATTCGCATTTCTGCAACCTCTATTTGTTTCTCGTGCGATTTCTTTATGGCCCAGCAGTCTGTTCCATATAGCATAGCTGGGCGTACCGCCACTCTGTATAGTTTTCCTTTTAGTTTCGCTGGAAACCTCTTATCACATAGAATTCCCGATGCTGCTCTCCACTTGCACCATCCTGCTTGAACGCGGTGCGCTACATCGCTGTGTATCTCTCCGTCTTCCTGAAGGTACGAGCCCAGGTATTTGAACCTAGACGTTCGTGGGACCGGCATACCCTGGATACTGACTTGGGTGTCCTCTTCCGCCTCGTCACCAAAGTTGCAATGCATGTATTCCGTCTTAGAGCGACTTATCCTTAATCCTCTGTGCTCTAGTGCTGCTCTCCACTGCTCTAGCTTGTCGTTAA
>BJCO01333941.1:0-11475 GCA_018326465.1 Flaveria floridana | reverse complement strand
ATGAAGCTGACCCAGTCACCTAGGGCATACCATAAGGGTCCCGTCAATCTCAATGATTGACCCTGTATGCATCCTTTGGGTTATTTAAACCGCACACAATTGAGCTAACGACAACATGGTCCTTTCTATTTTCTTGCAAGACATTCTTTCTTTCAATACGTTTCACTTTTCATCTTTGTTATCTTTCACTTTGTTACGTTATACTTTACGTTCATTCATACATTCGTCATACTACGTAAAGTAATAACATAATACTTAACCTATATTATATTGTAATATATACATACATACATACATATATATATATATATATATGTTTTGGAAACCAATAAAAGATAACACATTATATACATATGCATATCCTACATTTATCATAACATCATGCATATTCTATTCATAGACCAACACATATTCATGCTCAAAATAGGCCAAAATAGTTCATAGGTCCAACTATGGTCAAACCCTAAAATTTTGATCTTTCCTAAAATTCCAGAAAATTTTCCAAGCGTTTGGGCGCATGGACACTATTTGGGCGCATGAGGACTGTTTGGGCGTTTCTCCCCTATGCAGGCGCATGAGCCTATACTTAACTGTTTCAACACTTAGGTGCATGAGCCCATTGGGCGCATGGGCACTATTTGGGTGCATGAGCTTTCACTCAGAAATTGCCAAGACATTTCTAGACGCATGGACTACTGTTTGGGCACATCATCTTACACTTAGACTTTCTACGTCATATTTTTAGGCGCATGGGCTGTGTTTGGGCGCATGACCTTTCTTAAAACTTTTCTAAGGCAATTAACTAGGCGCATGGGCCCTGTTTGGGCGCATGACCATCACCTTATATATTTCTAATTTACTTTCAGTCCCAAATGCCATTTCAACCTGTTCTAAGCCTATACAACTATCCCAAACCTTAAACCAAGCATCTATAACCTTCAAACATTTAAACACATGCACATGTACATACGGTTACAAATAATACATTTATAAAAATGATTTTACATGCATTTTCAGCCCCAAAAGTTTTAAAACATGTAAAATACGGGGTCTAGAAACTCACCTAAGCTTCTTCCAAGCTTAACTCCTTTGAATTGAACTTTTTAGAAGTTTCTAACACCTAGACATGTCCAAAAACATATACCCAAGCATATATAAACATATAAGAACATGTAGAAACCGGGTTTATGGTAAAAAATCCATAAAACCCGAACCAATTATGCTAAACTTGCTTAGCTTACCTTAATTCAGCTTCTTTATCTCTCTAAATATCGAAGATCTTCTGCTTTCTCTTTCTAAAATGTTCGAAGAGTTGGTTTGCAGAAAGTGTGGGCGGCCATGCCACCTTTTAAAAATAATAATTATAATAATTTGTCCTTTTTGCACTTTTAGCCCCTTCACTTTCATTCATGTTACTTTCTCCTAAGATACTATTCTTTTTTTTTCTTTCTTGTTTTTCTTTTCTCTTTTCTCATTTCTTTTCTTTGTTTTAAATGACAAAATTTCCGGGTGTTACACGCACATAGTTGAGCTAACAACAACATGGTCGTGCACCTCCATTCGATTTGCTTGCAAGCCATTCATTCGTTCATTACATTCCACTTTTCATCTTTGTTATCTTTCACTTCATTACGTTATACTTTACTTTTTTTCATACATACATCATACTACGTAAGGTCATAGCATAATACATATCGTATATAATAACATAATATATATATGTTTTGAAAACCGTTGAAAGATAACACATCATACACATGTACATATCATAACATTCATCACATCATAACCCTCATCATATCATCATACATACTTTAATCTTAGGCCATCACATCAAATCAGTGTCTATCTCATTCACATACCTCTTAAAACTCCTTATAAAGTTCTAAGCTCAAAATAGGTTCATGGGACATTTCAGTCACATTAGCCTAGAGTTTTCTAAGTAAAAATAGTCTAGACGCATTAGCACTATGCAGGCGCATAAGCCCTGCTTAGGCGCATTACCATTATACAGGTGCATGAGCCATACTTAGGCGCATCAACACTTAGGCGCATGAGCTACTTCGAGCGCATGGGCACTATTTGGGCGCATGACCTACACTTAAGCATCTGGGCATATATTCTGGGCTCATGGAGTACTATTTGCGCACATGAGCTATTACTTAGTATATTTTCTGAAATAACTTAGGCGCATGGACACTATTTGGGCGCATGAAGTATACTTATATTTTCTAAGTCAAATTTCAGGTGCATGGGCCACTGTTTAGGTGCATGGACCATACTTATACATGTTTCTAAACAATTTTCAGACCAAATCATCATCTTAACATGTTCTTAACTTAAATCCATCATTCTAGGCATCTCAAACAAGTGTATAACCACATAACACATGAATTCACACATTCATACATACGGTTTTACACATTACATCTTTTAAAACATTTTACATGCATTTTCATCCCCAAATAAGTTTAAAAACATATAAAACTGGGGTCTAGAACTCACCTGTGACTGCTTCCAAGCACAAGTTCCTCAAATTCAAGCACTCTTGATGATCTAACACCTAGATACAAAAAACATATACACCCGGACACACATAAACACATAAGAACACATAGAACTCGGTTCTAAAGTTGAAAACTCAGCTGAAACCGAACATTTATAAGAAAATCTTACCTTTTAGCAACTTCTTCTTCTTCTCTCTAGAAAACCTATGAAACTCTGCTCTCTCTCTCTCTAAAAATACTGAAGAAGTTGATGCAACAGAAGTTGTGGGCGGCCATGCCCACTTTAAATATAATAAAAATAAAATTTCGTCCTTTTTGCACTTTTAGCCCCTCCACTTATGTTCCTTTTTCCCTTCTTGCAATATAATTTTATTTCCTTTTCTTATTGTTTCCTTTTCTTTCATTTGAATAAAATTTTCGGGTGTTACAACTCCTTTGGACCTGAGCTTGAGGGGAACTATGTAGATGAACACCTTTACAGGGCAAAACACATCAACATCAGATATCATCTAATTAGAGATAATTTTGAAAGGGATTGATAAAACTATTCAAAGTTAACACAAATAAACAATATGCTGATCTGTTCACAAAGGCTTTTGATGAACAAATATTTTAATATCTTAAGCTATTAGGATGATTAAGTTTGAGTAGATTTTCTTAAAACTTAATTCAAGACTATTTCTAAAACATGTGTGTCCGAAGTTGTCTAAACTATCACCTACATAAGCCTAATTTACTTTGAAAGACATCTTTTTCAAATGATATTCATTGGAATTCTGGAAATTTTAAACACATTTACTTTCGAAAGACATTAAATTTGTCTTCGGAAGAATATTAAATCTTCAAATAATATTACTTATAAGAAATTTACCTTCGGAAGAAATTTTTATATATCTTCCGAAACAAAAATATGCTTCAAAGTACTTATATGTGTTTGAAGGACAATTTTCTTCCGATAGCAATTAAGTCTCGAAAGATTTATTCCCTGAAGAATAAAACTTCCAACTTTTAATCTCTTCCGAAACCAAACAGGTCTCAAAAGAGAGAAGAGTCCAAGTATTTTTCTTCAGGTGCAAATTTCCATAAAGCTCAGGAATATCTTCCAAAGTCAAAACTGACTTCGTAAGTTTTTAATAAAATTTCAGAAGACATAATACCTTCAGAATGTTTTCGACTTCCAAGAAAACTATCTTTTTGGGCACTTTTTTCAGAGGTGGGAGTGACATTTGGAATTTAAAAATTTATCCTTTTGCATTAACTTTGTCTCAAGTCCATTTCATATCTAAACACTCAACGGTTCCCCCTCTTTCACTATCTTCTTCATCGGCAAATTATCTAACCTAAATTCACCCATAAACCGACCTTGTTCTTATCTTTCTTTACAACAAAGCTACCTCAAATGGCTAACCTTGATCGTAGAAGCCAACCCGGTTTCTCTATGCACCTTCACAGGCAATATAATCAAGTTGCTCTATTGAACTCTAAGAAACATCCAGGTTTCTTAGAGGTTTTCCGCTCTCTTACCTTGTCAAAATACTTCACCTCCCTCACCATATATCCTCCACTCTATGAGGATGAGCTATTGGAATTCTAGAGGACCTACCAAAAGGTGACCATGGATAGGGACAAAGCATTGTCTGCCACAGTGCAAGGGAAGACAATCTTCATCACTCCAGCCTCCATAAACACAGATCTTCGGCTGGATGTTGCAGAAGTGATTTGTCTTCTCCTAAATCTATTGTTAGCCAGTCCTTTGGACAGTTGGGCTATGAAGGTGACTTCTCAGTTAGAACATTCAGGAAAGGGAAGATCTTCTCTTAATGGAAGTACCTCCTCTATGTAATCATTCATAGCTTATCCAACAAGCATAGAGGATGGGACCAGGTTCCTAAAGACCTTTCCTTTATAGTCCATGGGATGGTTCAGGCGGTCAAGTACAAGTATTCATAATTTGTATATACTACTTTACTTGAAAACTTAGACTCCTTATAATATTACATATTCCCTAGATATTTCTAGCACATTCTCAACTGTGAACTGGCACATTCTCAACTATGAACTGGGCTAACAGTTGAGGGGAATAGGTAATGTTCTAAAATTGGGCCAGATGAAGCTCCACATCTTTAAAACTATGAGAAAGCCTACTGTGGGCTTCTCAGGGGTAGAAACAACCCTTGTCCCAAAAATGTTAGAGCTCATTGCTCAGGGTGACAACGTAGTAATACCAGCTAGTGTTGAACCAACACCCTCTACTTCACCACAACCCACATAGCGACAAATAACCATCACCTACCAAAGATAATCCAAACGAACCCCCCCACAAGCTACTCAGCTTGTGCAGGCCCCATATCACCATCCATGCAGGAGGAAATGGGCACAGGAGCTCCTAATTCCCCTGAGTAGCAAATCACTCCCATTTCACCAATGATCAGTGTTAAGGTTCATCATGCTCAGCCTGATGGGATCACAACCCCCACTTCCTTAAGTGTTCACTTAGAGTCTCAAAACTCTAGTGAACAACCTTCATAGGACAGTCTCCATCCCCAGCCTCTTGATCTAAACCAACCATTTCCCAACCTAAACTTCTATGATGAAGAAGACATGGAATTTAGTGAGTACCATGAGTCTCTACACCCCACCTATGCTTAATGAGAGATGAGTACTCCTGCCTCTCTCATGTCTAGCCCACATAATCCACCCACTACTAAGGTGGATCTCCCTGAACCTGTTTAGGAGGTCCATATGAAAGAGGCTCTTATTTCAGCAAGTGATTACATTATTAAGACCTCAGCCATGAAAACGCAGCCCATTGCCACTTCAACTGAAGTTGTCATGTTGCAGGGGAAATCCAATAGCCAAGAACAAAGTGTTGGTGATAAGGAAGAAGACTTAGGTCCTATTCTCTCATCCCCTAGTGATTCATCTGATGAAGATGAGGGGAGCATGAGACTAAAGGTGCACAAACTGACCAAAACTTGCACCTATTTAGTCTCCAAGGTTAATCACTTAGAATCTCAAGTGATTACTTTACAAAGAAGGATCCAATATCAGCAACTTGAGATTTCTAATCTCAAGGAAAAATAGTTAGGATACCTTTAAGAATGACTTAACCAGGAACACAAGAACCTATGGATATGATAGACTTAACCCCCAGCTCACCTATGCAAGAGGGTGATGCTACCAAAAAAGGGGAGAAAGTTCAAGCAATCACATAACCTAGGAGTTCTTCCTAGAGTATGGACATTGAGGATACACCACCATCACTTGCAATTATCCATACTCAGCAACCTTCTTAACACCATATTGATGTGGACTCACTCATATAGAGTTTGTTTGAGGAGGGTATCCAAGAGCCATGCCTATCCCATCTTATCATTTTGAAAATCCAATTATAGGATGGAGGTATGGCACTGATAAAAGAGCTCTAGTAATCTCTATAGCTCAAGGGAAATAGGAAATTTTCAACTTCTCCAATCTAAGATTCTATGAGAGCACCTATCGGATTGATCTTCCACATGCCAACCCAAGTCCAAATAGGCAAGCTGCAAGGTTAGCAGATAGGAGTCAAGATAGGGTGCTAGAAGAGTTCAAGCTGAGATCTAGACTATATAGATAGAGGCTAGCAGGTAAGGCAATTAGTCAACTGGATGTTAAGGTGGACCCTAGTATTAGCTTTAAAGGGGAAGCCTTGACTGAAGGCCTAATAGTTGAACCTATGAACCATAAGATAGGAACTTCTTCAGCACCCATTACCCTTAGTGAGGAACCAGCCAGTGAAGGTGTCTCACAGCCTCTCTCTGGCTAGAGCTTGACTGCTGAATCAAGCAATGAAGGCCAAAACTCTCTCCACCCTTAGTCACTAAGGTCCGTGGCTGACAAGGGGAAAAGGAAACTGACTCCTAAGGAGATTAAGGAGGAGGAGAGAGAGAGGAAGAGGAAGCTAACAGGAGAGAGTTCTAATATATCCCCAGGCTTTATGAAAGCTGCTACCAGAGCTGTCCCCAGGCTAAACACTCAAGATGATGAGTTGAGGGCAGCTAGGGTAAACTACTTGGGGACCAGGAACTATAATGTGGATGAACTCATCT
This sequence comes from Flaveria floridana, assembly GCA_018326465.1. NCBI lineage: Eukaryota > Viridiplantae > Streptophyta > Magnoliopsida > Asterales > Asteraceae > Flaveria > Flaveria floridana. Next base: position 4,880 of record BJCO01333941.1, on the reverse strand, counting down.
TTCTTCATGTAAAGGAACTTAATGAACTGGCAGATATAAAGCTGTTAAAAGAGAGGAAGAAGGCAGAGGATGCAGAGTTCCTCCTCAAGATTATGCAAGAAAGAAGGAAAAAAAGGCTTTACAAATATGCTCCTACCCTCTCCACAGTTCAAGAAAGTCCCGAGACAGAAGCTGTGGCAACTAAACAACTTCAGGTAGACAAAAAAGTTGTTAGAGAAAATATGATCAAGTACCTGAGTGCCACAAGTCTCTATGAGGTATCTATACTTCTTCCCTTATTATATGAGTATATTGAATTCGAGTATCTTAAGCAGTTATAACAACTTATTAAAGAACAAAAGGCTGCTAAAAGAAAGATGATGGAAGAAGCTGCAAAGTCAAGAGCCATCATCCAAAAGAGCCAAAAGTAGTCTGGAGATAGACAGATGATGATGAGCTTCATAAAGATGTATGGATTCTCTGAAAGGAGGATTTGTCCATTGTCTCCACCCACTATGGATGAGCACATTAGAGTGATCAAGTAGATGATTAAAGGGGAGAGCTTGTTGACTTGCATTCTCTACCAATTTAAGCTCCTCCTGAAGTTGATGTCAAGGTTGAACCTACAGAGACAACACAACCTGGACCTTGAGCTGCATCTCAGCCAACTTCATCTTCTAATCCATAGCAGGGCCCGCTCCTTCTCCTTCTGAACTTATGAGGGAGGAGGACCCAACTGAGAAAGACACAACAGAACAACCTGGTGCTGAAGACCATTCTTCTCAGTTAAAGACTTCAAATAAGAGGTAAAGGATGGCCATGAAAAGTGATTCTAAGAAGAAGAAGAAGTCAAATACATCTACCTCCACACCTCAGGATGAGTCAAAGCATCCTATAGAAGTGCAAAAAAAGGCTGCTTGACCAACTCCAACTCAAGCACAACCACTTGCAGCTGGAAGACCCATCCTGTCTTGGACTTTTGTTGGAAATCTAGACAGGTGGTATGTCATCAGAGATCAAGGAGGTCAAGATGTCTATTTTTGTCAAGACATGCTTGATCTACCTCTACATGATCTCTATGACATGAGAAGATATTATGGGAGTCTGATGGACCCTGACCAATTGATGAAAAAGAGAATGGTCTTGATCCTAACAAGGACTGTCAATATCTTAATAACCTTTTATGTTTTGGTAGCATCAACCTAGGGGGAGTTTGTAAGGTTATATTAGCAAGGCTAATGCAACCAAAGCAATCAAAGAGCTTTTAGCATGCATGCACTGATGTACAAGGTAGAAGTTACTTTGGAAGTTTTATACTTTTCATAGAAAAATATTCCAAGTGTAAAATCTTCTAAAGCCAAAGACCAAATATTTGGAAGCCAAAGATTCCAAAGATGAACTCTTTTGAAGATTCAAAGACAAAGTCTTCCAAATCCAATAAAGTGAAGACTGATTTCATCTAAAGACAGAGAAGACATGCCTTCTCTGATCGACTTTTGTATAAAGCTGACCCACTTTCTGCTGCAACTCTAAAGACTCACCAACTTGTTTAAGTTAGAGCAAAGGTCCATTCTTTTGCAACTGTAGATTAAGGTTTAAAGTCTATAACTTTCAACTTTATACCTTTTATTCTTTTTGTAATATATTAGGATATAAGCTATGGCATGTCATAGTCACAAGTCAAAATGCAATCTTCCTTTTGACTGTACATTGATCTTGTTGTCTAGATTAGTGTTTCTAGCTCGCTTTCAAAGTATAGCTGGTTGTAGGATGTAGTATAAAGTATCTCAGGTTCTTGTACTTTATCTTATGCTTTATGACACTTGTAATAGAACTTGAGAGCAATATATAACATTCTTGAAAACCATACTTATATTGTTCATTGTTCTTTTGTTCTATCTCATTACTTACTTATATTCTTAGTATCTTCTATTAAAAACCCGGTTCCCTATTTGATCTGTTAAGTGTTCTAACACTCTCCTCATTGTGAGACTGATTGTATTGACCACCCTTAACCGGTCCTTCAAATCATGAAGCAGTAAGGATATTTGCTGCTTTTGCTGCATCTAAGGATTTCAAGATCTACCAACTTGATGTCAAGTGTGCTTTTCTGTATGGGGTGATAGATGAAGAAGTTTATGTCAAGCAACCACCTGGCTTTATAGATCCAAAACATCCTTATTATGTCTGCAAGCTTGACAAAGCTCTCTCTGGGTTGTATCAAGCACCAAGGAAGTGGTATTAGACATTGTCACGGTACCTAGTTTAACATGGTTACAAAATAGGTACTATTAACAACATACTCTTCATCAAAAGAATAGGAAATGACTTAATTATGGTTCAAGTTTATGTTGATGATATTATTTTTAGGTCAACTAATGAAAAGCTCTACAAAGAGTTTGAGAAGCTAATGAAGAACATTTTTGAAATGAGTGCCATGGGGGAACTCAATTTCTTTCTAGGAATTCAAGTGAAGCAAGTTGATAATGGGATGTTCATAAACCAGTTAAAGTATGTACAAGACATACTAATCATATTTCATCTGACTGATTGTAAGTTTGCTAAGACTCTCATAGCCAAAAACTACTCCTGATCTTGAGGGGGAGTATGTTGATTAACATCTATATAGAGCTATGATTGGGTATTGTTGAACTCAACAAAGTGCATTAAGAATTAATCCAAGAAAGTATGATGCTTGCCATTATCATACAATCAACCAAATGTGTTTTAACATACAAATCATACATTAGAAACACACTAACATCATTAACATTCATAATAATCACTAACATATATGTAAATTTCTTTTTTAGATTTTGTAGATAAAGAAATTTTGCTAAGTCTCCCAATGCGGATGAAGTCAACCAACGCGGATGAAGAAGTCCACAGTGGATGAAGTCACACAATACGGATGAAGAAATCCACAGCGGATGAAGTAATTCATAGCGGATGAAGAAAGAATCCCACAACAGATGAACAACTTCACAGCGAATGAAAAACATCACCACAGTGGATGAACAACTTCACCACAGCGGATGAGCAACTTCACCATAGCGGATGAACAACTTCACCACAATGGATGAACAAACAAGATCCATAGCGGATGACTTATTCTCCACAGCGGATGAATTATTCCCACAGCGGATGACTTATATACTTAGGATTAATTTTTATGTAATTTCATTTATATATGGGTTGATTAGTAATTGTATATAGCTTTTGTGTATAGGCTATAAATAGCACTCTACCCTAATCCTTTGTAAGCTTTTTGAACAAATTATCAATCAAACAAGCAGTTTTATTCTCATGCATTCTAACACACAATCACACACACATAAACACACACACACACACACTGAAATCATACATATTAATCATGGGTTTCCGCACCATGGTTAGTGTTTGTTTATTTGTGAGAGATTTGCAAAGATCGTCGAAGAAATCAACCTCTTCATATTGAATATTGTTCTTTCAAAGTTCATGTTCAATATGTTTGACTAGATTGATTTTCATCAGGTGGTATCAGAGCCTTAGCTCAATCAAACATTGATTTCGATCCTCTCAATCATCAAACATGATTTTAGTGATTCATTAGCTTCAAAACACACATTCTACAATCTGTTCAATCATCAAAACTCATCTTCTTCTACTCATAACATTCATTGAATGCAAATAAACATGATTTTAGAATCTGTTTTTGCATTTTGAAGAAGTGTTTTTGATTTTATAGATTAAGATGTCAAACAAACAAGTTTTCTATGGATTATTTGATATAACAATACACGAGTATTGTTTATCATTGTCCAAAACATCATCAAACAGAAGGTTTTTGAGTTGAAAAACTCTTAAAAGTGTAAAAACCCTAATCGGGTATTTAGGGTTTTTGACATTGTTCTAGTGTTTTTCTTCGAATCCACTGCATTTGTTGAATATTCTAAACTCATTAGATTGTTCGTTATCACCACAAACACGTGACAATCTCACTAGAAACACTTTTTGTTCAATATTCAATCACCGGATTGAATATTTTGCATAATCATCACACAAAACAAAAACCTTAGAAAAACCCAAGTGTTTTTGTTCACAATTCACGGGAATTGTGTTTTTGTTCTAGAACATTCATCAGCAAAATTTTGTCTTGGGCAAAAAATTTTCAAAACAAACTTTTTGATCGAAAAAGTTAACAAACAAGAGATAATTTTTTGTTTTTAAGGTTTTCTGTAAAAAGGAATCTTGACTTTAAGAAAAGGACAAAAAAACATCATCATTCCTTCTAAAATCCATCTTGTCAACCGTGACAAGAAAGAAACAAATCAAACAAACAAACAAACAAACAAACAAACCCAGTAATATCCCACTCAATGAGCAGGGTCTGGGGAGGGTAGGTGTAGGCGAGTCTTTCCTCTATCTTGTTAGGTAGAGAGACCGCTTCCAAAGAGACCCCCGACTCGATAGTAAAAGCAATAACGATAGCAAGACGTCATAAAATAGATCATACAACACATAGCATACAGTATACCAAAATATAACAGCTAAAGAATTAGAGAATGAAAAAGCATACATCCTAGGGGCAGCTAGAATCACCGATAAAGAGCAGATGTGGACTACGTACATACCAGGCCCCGCAACCAGACTTCAAATACCCTTCCTGCGTATAGGTCCCACTAAAAGTCCTTAATTTTAATTCTACGCCTCCACTCACTCCTATCCTCGATCATGTGCTCAGAGAGGTGCAAGTGTATCATATCTTGCCTAATTACCTCATCCCAAGTCAACCTAGGTCTTCCTCTACTCCTCTTACCCTCTAAGATGATGTTCTCTACTGCTCTAACTGGTGCCGCCATTGGTCTCCTCTTAACATGCCCAAACCATCTTAATCTTCCTTCTCGTATTTTATCTGC
>BJCO01331176.1:0-18129 GCA_018326465.1 Flaveria floridana | reverse complement strand
TCAGTCGCACGACTGAACCATGCTAATGGTTCAGTCGTACGAATGAACATTGAAAACCTATAAATACCACATAATTCATGGAAAAACATAACACTTCGAATGCTTTCATACCCTATCCGTCCAGAGCATCCTAAGTCGCCCATCCAAGTTCATAGTTCATTCCTGATCGATTCCAATCTGTTCTTAATATTTGTTACATCGTTAGATCGATCAGGTTATTCGTTCTCACTGATTGGATAACTAATCAAATAAAATTCTGCCCTATTTGATCAGGTTTCACACAGAATCCGTTAGTACTCCGTACGGTCATGGTCCTAACATTAACAATAGTATTTATCAATGAAATGAATGGTTTTTGTTAACTTACTTCTGCTGCTTATTTTATAAATTATGTATTATATAGGTAATGATGCGACGATTGTCCAACTGTGAGGTATCCGGGATCGGGGCCTTACAGGTGCCTTTAACCCAGGTCATTGTTCACACAAAACAGAGGGATGATGATGATCATAATCATGTCACCAAGTGTTTATATGCATAAGCAGGGATGTTCATAGTCTGAGGTCTTTGCCCACGCAAAACATAGAGAAAATGAATTGCAAAGATAGAAATTATAATAAGTCAGTACATAGTATGTTTGGGTGAGTAACTTGATCACATCAGGATAAGACTCACTTGCTTGTTCCTCAAAGTGGAATATCCCATAATCAGCCATCTATACATTAAGTTTAGCATGCATTTGTCTATGTTCTACTCGAGTTGACAAAGTGATAGTATACTATCATTTCCCATTACGCAAAGGCTATAAATAGAAAAACAAATATTGTATTTTATTGATTTTATGTATGTTTTTGGCTTTTTCATGGTGGATAGATCATGCTTTCCTTAATACTAATAAAAAAGTTAATCTAAATTGATCATGCCTAATAATTCAATTAAGAAACTAAATCTTACTAGATCAAAAGCTTTAGTGAATAAATCAACAAGCTGATTTTTGGTATCGATTTTGTCAACCTGCTCAAAACCCTTTTCTAAGCAATCTTTCAGAAAATGGTATCTTATCTCCATATGTTTTGTTTTACTATGTTGCACTGGATTAGCATTGATAAACATAGCAGCTGAGTTACCTATATAAATTGGTGTTTGAAGAAAATTATACCTATAATCAAGTAATTGGTTTTGCAACCATAAAACTTGAGAGCAACCAGCTGATGCAGCTATGTACTCTGGTTTAGCTGTGGATATTGAAACATTTGTTTGTTTCTTGTACTGCGAATAAACTAGCCTTGGGCCTAAAAAATTGACATCCACCGGTTATGGATTTTCTGTTATTGTTACATCCTCTAAAATCACTGTCTGAATAGGAATATAGGTTGAGTTCTCCTTCTTTAGGATACCAAAGACCAAGAGTTGGCTTTCCTTTGAGATATTTGAATATCCTCCTCACAACATTCATATATGATTCCTTTGGATCTGATTGGTACCTAGCACAAACACAAACAACAAGCATTATATCAGGCCTGCTTGCAGTTAAGTAAATTAATGACCCTATCATTGATCTATATAATCTTTGATCTACAGACTTCCCTTTAGGATCAGGTATAATTTTATCAATGGTTGATGCTGGTGTTTTGCATGAAGATGAATCTGCAAGAGAGTAATTCTTTAGTATTTGATGAATATACTTTTCTTGATTGATAAAAATACCATCTGGTTTTTGATGAACTTGCAATCCAAGGAAGATGTTAGCTCTCCCATAGAACTCATCTGAAACTCAGATTTCATCAGTGATTCAAACTCTTCATATAATGTCTTGTTTGTTGAGCCAAATATAATGTCATCCACTAATATTTGCACCACCAAGATCTTGATGATCATGTTTGAGGAAGAGATTCTGATATACTATTCCTCTTTTGTATCCATGCTTTAGCAGGAAGGCTGATAGTGTCTCATACCACTTCCTTTGTGCCTGATGAAGTCCGTATAAAGCTTTGTCAAGCATGTATACTCTATGAGGATAGTTTGGATCTTCAAAGCCTGGAGGTTGAGCAACATAAACTTCTTCATCAATCTTCCCATGCAACAAAGCACAATTCACATCCATTTGGTACACTGTGAGTTTCTTATAGGAAGTATAGGCTAGAAAGACTCTAATAGCTTCAATCCTTATAACAAGAGCAAAGACTTCATCATAATCTATTCCTTGTTCTTGAGTATAGCATTGTGCTATCAGCCTTGCTTTATTTCTTACAATGATTGCTTTGTCATCTACTTTGTTTTTAAAAAGCCATCGGGTGCCAATTTGATATTGGCCTTCAGGCAAGTCAACTAGATTCTAGACTTTCTCTTTCTGAATTATTGAAGCTCCTCTTGCATAGATTCAATCCAGCTATTATCTTTATGTACAACTCATATGTTGGTTGGAACCACTAAAGATAGAAAACAGGAGAAATGACAAATATTGGTTTTTTCCCTTGATTTCTTGTGGTTCTTTCATGAAGATCACCAATAATGTTGTCAATTGGATGATTCTTATGAATTCTGGTTGTCGGTACTATTACAACTGGAATGGAAGATTTCAAGTTGGTCATGTGAGGGGATGAACATTGATCCAACTTACATGGAGAATTGACAATGTAGTCAAAGTCATTTGCACTATGATCTGATGCAGTATTATAGCCATCTTCTTGATTTTGTGCTTTAGCAGATGCAGTCTGAACTTCCGTAAGTGTTACTGTAACATCTCTGAATATAGGTTAGGGATCTTCTGATACTTTTAATAGACTTGGTGATTGTTTTGATGAATTTTGAACATCAGTTGAAGGTACTGTAGTAGCTCCAGATGTAGATGGAGTATCACGGATGTGTTGAGTACATCTCCGCATGCAGTATTAACATCTTCAGAAGCAGTCTTAACATCTGCTGATACTTCATTCACGTGTTGAGAGTCTGAAATTGGATGTCTCATGGATAGTCCATTATTTAATTATGGCGATGGGCCATGATCTACAACACTTGAAGTGTGTATGGGTCGTGGTGGATCTGCAGATAGTGGCACTTCACTCATTGCTGGAGGGACATAAGGATAACATGTATCCGTAGAACCTGCAACATTCAAATAACTAGATTTAAATGAATTCATGAAAACATATATGTTAAACAACCATGATGAACCTATTAAATATTTTGTAAAAGATTTTTCATCAAATGAGACATGTGGTGTTTCTTACACAATATGTTGGTGTGGAATGTAAACTCTATATGACTTAGATGTTGATGAATAACCAACAAACAAACCATCATAGGACTTTTCTTAAAACTTTCCTAGTTGTTCCTTGGTGTTTATGACAGACATATGACATCCAAAAGCTCTAAGAAAGCCTATAAATGGTTTCCTTTTAAATAAAAGCTCATAAGGTGTTTTGTTATGTTCTTTAACAATTAATGTTCTATTTCGAACATGCAGGTTGTATTCACCGCTTCAGCCCAAAAAGTAATAGGTAGATATGAATCAGTTAGCATCATTCTAGCTGCTTCAATTAGAGTTTAGTTTCTTCTCTCAGCTACTCCATTTTGTTGTGGAGTTCTTTGCGCACTGAACTGTCTTGCTATGCCTTAGTTTCTGCCAAAGGTATCTTGAACACAGTTAACAAATTCAGATCAATTATCACTTACAAAAATTTTGACCTTTAAGTCAAGTTGATTTTCACTTTTAGTGATAAACTTCATTAATGTTTCTTACGTTTCACTCTTATGTTTTAAGAAAGTGACCAATGTGAATGTAGTGAAATCATCAACAATCACCAAACAGTATTGCCTCTTGCCAATGCTCATCACATTGGTTGGACCAAATAGATCCATGTGAAGTAATTTGAGTGGTGTTGTATTTCTGTTAACTGTTTTCTACTTGTGTGACACCTTATGGTGTTTTCCTTTGAAACATGAAAAACAATGAGTAGAACATTGAAATGCTTTCTTGGGAAGACCAACGACTAAGTCGTTTCTTACCAGTCAATTCATGTTTTTCATATTAGAATGAACCAGCTTTTTATGCCACAGTTGAGATTCATCTTCTTGTGATTTAGAAATCAGGCATGTTTCATTTGATGTTAAAGAGGTCTTGTTCATGTCCAAAACATATGTGTTTCCTTTTCTTGGTTCTTTAATAAGAATATAGTCATTTGGAATTTGCAAACAGGTTTAAGAATGTAACAAAGATCTTTATCAAATAGAGTGTTATAATTTTGATCACAAATTTAAGATACATTAAGTAAATTAAATTGTAGGTTTTCACCAAATTTTAATTTCTCAAACTTAAGCACACCATTTGTTATAGTACCTTCACCTGCAATTTTTCCTCCCTTCTTATCCCCTCCGAATGCTATATAAGAAGCATTTTTATGTTTGAAGTCATGGAGGGGAGAACAAATTCTTATCATGTGCCTGGAACATCCACTGTCAACATACCACTTGTTGTCAGCCTCCATGTATGTTCCTGCACATAAAATGAAATCAATTCGAATAGGGAACCCATGCCTTATTGAGCTTGGGCTAACCAAGTGTGTCTAAAATTGTCACTCCTTCATGAATAAGTCTTGATGATTCAGGTCTGACTTTAGAATCAATTGATTCATTTTGATTTGATTATTGTGGTGAGGATGATTCTAATCGAGATTAACTTGAGACATGTTGAACTTGTGTCTCAGTCACTTCCTCTTGCACCTTTTCTTTGTTTGTCTTAACATTTGCTATTAATGAATATCCTTTGTTAAAGAAGTTTTCAACATCCTTTGACTGTTACCTTGATACTTCAATACCCTTGTCAAACTTGTTAGAGAATGTCTCATCAGCAGTTCTTGATTGATCATTCAAGTCCATCTTTTTGTGTGGTGCCCTACTTTGAGACTTCTATTTTTTTCTTTCTTCTTTGATTGGGCATTAAAAACATCTGATGACTTATTAGCCTTCGCAACCTTTTGTTGCTGTTGATCATCAATAACAGCTGTTTTCATTGTCTTTTCAGCCATGTTCTTTGGTTGTTTCTTTTGTGCCTTTGCCTTATTTATGCTCTCATCTGATTGTGACTCTACTTTATTTGTTTCAAAATGCTTCTTCTTAGGAATTTTCATTTTGTTCCTTTTTTTGAAGTAGCATTCTTGAGTTGAATAATTATTCTTGTTGCAGATTGCACAATGCTTCTTGAAGTAGCAATCTACAGTTATGTGGTTGTTCACGTTGCAGATTGAACAATAACTGCTGAAGTTGCAATCTTTAATATTGTGATTGGTCATATCACACCACTTGCAGTAAACTTTTGTGTCACTTTCTTGATCAACCATTTTCCTATTTTTCAGCTGCTTCTTGTACTCTTTGAGCTCTGTCTCAAGTTTAGCAACTGAATCTTGTGGATGATGCACAACCTTCTCGAATTTCTTCATTGTGCTTTTGGTGGTTGAAGTCTCAGCTGAGGATTTCATTGCTTTGGCTAAGCTTTCCGCAGATGTTGGCTTCTTCCGTAGATCAGCTACGGATGACTGTTTAGATGAACTAGCAGTTGTATTCATCCGATGATGATCTACTGATGCTTATTGAATTTTAACAACTTTCTTCTTCTATAGAGGATCTGATGAAGTTGTTGACTTTGTCTTCCTGATATTTTTTCCGGAAGTAGTTTTTGCTTCTTCCGTAGACTTTAGACTTGCATCAGCTTCAGACCTTGGAGTTGTTAGTTGAGCAACTAGCTGCTTGTTTAGCTTTTAAACCCTAACATTTAGTTGAGCTATCCTTTTGTTGATAGTCTTCAGCAAATTTCTTTGTTGAGGTGGATAGGGCACTTTGAATTTTTCAAGCACTTTTGGTATTTACGGTTTAAACACCAAACTTGTTCCCTTACCCTTATCATCATTTTATGTTTCAGCATGATCATCCAGCTCAAATAGATCATCACATCAATCAAAATCAAAGTCTGATTCATCTTGTTGTGATACTTCTGAGTCAGTTGATTTAATTTCACTCACCTCAGAATCATCACTATTTTCAACATGATTAAATTCAGTTTAACCTGTATTACTGGTGCTTGACATAAAATGGTTTGATAAGTTGATAGTCATAGAATCAGGTAGTGTAGTATAATTGTTATTCACTGGTTGTGGAACATTATGAAAACCCAAACCAGATTTGTTTTGTGATTCAATATGAAAGTTTAACAGCTTCTCATATTATTGAGATGAAAGTTGAAACTTCTGAAGTTTCACTTCAGTAGATGCATGTTCTGCCGTTGATTTTTTTAAGGATTCAGTCAAATGCTCAACTTGTGCCTTCAAATTATCATTTTCTAAAACAAATTTATCTAAATCATTTTGTAAGGATGTGATCTTTACCTGATAAAGTTTATGATCCCTTACATGAGATTCACTTAAAACTAATGCTTCTTTGACTTTATTGGCAAGTTGTTGAGCATGAGTTATGTATCTCTTAACTTCCTTAATGCGGCTAGATGAACATAACCTTTCCCTTACCTGGAGTGCTTGATTCTCTTCCATGACTTCCTTCTCATGTAGGCTCCAGTCACAAGTACCATCCGACAAGATGATTAATCTAGTCTCTTCGTTCTTGTTTGAACTTGATGCTGATGTACTTGTGGTTGGAGGGAATGAGTCGGTAAGTTGAGGTTGCTTGAAAGACCTCTGATTTGCTTGATGTTGCTGCTGATGTTAAGGATGTTGATATTGTTGCTGAGATGAGGATTGCTTGTTGCACTCCTTTGAAAAGTGTCCATAAAACTTACACTTGAAGCATCATACTTTTGATATATCAACTCCTATATTTGTTGTTCTCAAAGGAGCCGATAGGCCTTTGTTTCTCCGCACATACATCTTTGCTCTATAAGCAATCATTGCTATCTTCCATTTCAAATCCATCTCTCCTACTTCATCAGGATGAAGTTCTTCAAGATATTTTTGGCAAAAATGAGTCGGATTTAAAGTGCTACCATGGTATGCTTGGAGGCTTGAGCTGAATGTTACAAATGCTGCTTTCTACTCTTCAGAATCAAGAACCGCAGTAATTAGTTCTGAACTATTGTTGCTTTTGCTGTTTGAGGATGATCCCTTAGCAGTTGAATTCTTTTAATCATCCTTTTTGCCTTTTGATTTGTTACTGGAATGATGTTTAGTTGATCTCGATGCATAAAAACCGACTTTTTCATCTTCATCACTCACAGCACAAGAGCTCTCAATGTCTTTATTTGGAATGAAAGCACTCCCCACACTCTTTGGTTCTTTAAAGTGGTATGGAGCAATGGGTGCTTTCATGCTCTTATTTCTTGTTTTCTCATCAAGTTCAAGAGCTTCGTGTTTAGCCACCAAAGTATGATGTCCAATGGCTTTCAAGTTAAGTGTGTTCTTCAACATAGATACAGTTTGAGTCCAACTCTCAAGTAGAGTATGGAGCATCTTCTTGTTGAGTTCCTCATTATCATATTTGAGCTCCAAAATGCTCATCTCAGTCACAAGCTGCATAAACCTATGTAGCGGTTGAGGAACGGATTCACCCTCAATATGATGGAATGTCTCATATTAGGAGCTGAGTGTATCCTTTCTGATACTTTTGATTTTATCACTGCCTTCACACAGGGTGTGCAAAGTTTTTCACAGTGAGTTTCCTATTTTATAGGCTTCACACCTAATAAGAAGATCTTCAGGAAAAGCCATAGTAAGCATACTATATGCTCTGATGTCAATCTTGACCTTCTTTGCATCATCAGGCGATAAATCCTTTAGACTGATTGGCTGATTGTTGTTTTTGTAATCAGGTCCTAATGCTGGTGGAATGTATGGAACATTTATGATTGAAGTCAACAGATCAGTTGCAGTATAATTCATATGGTTCCTAAAACGGATTTTCCATGTTTTGAAGTCAACCTTGTTCTCCAACTTAGGGGGTTGGTAGGCTGATCCAACTGCTAAATTACTCATGTTTAGATAATTAATGACAACTTCATACTTATTAATTAATTAAGACGGTGATGTCATAATTACTCAATCCTCTCAATAAATTCTCTTTTGAAAGTATAATTGAGGATATTTAATGTTGACTATGTTCAATGATGATTGAACAATTTTATTAATCGAACAATAACTCAGATCGATGAATTAAAACTTTCTTAATGCAGACTTAAGTTGATTGGGCAATAGAATAGTACCCACTTAGTCGATAGAACAATTTTAATAATCATACCAATTTGTTGATTCCAATATCATAATTAGCTATTAATTATCTAATTACGATATGTGAATTAATTGTTTTGTTTAAAAACATGATCGAAGATGAATTGAATACCCTCAAACGTATGAACAAACCCAAAAACAATTTTAACAAAAATCAATAGATCAAGACAAAACTTGACAAATCCAGTGATATGAACAATTAATCAAACACAAACTAATGCTGATAGATCAACTGATCTAAATCAATGAACACTTGGCTCTGATACCACCTGTGAATCCAAGGATCGTCCAGGGAATTATCAGCTTAGATATTGACAAAACAATGATCGTGGAATTACCATTGTTTGTTGTTAGATTAATTGATTGTATAATGATAAACAAACAAATATATATCATGAAGAACATACTCAAACTAACAAAGAACAACTGAAGAACATACGAAAATATATCAAAAGTTTTCCATTAACTATTGAATAATGTTTACAATAATCAATCTAAAGAATGATCTTGCTAATCCTAGGGTTCTGATGCTATATTGATGCGTATGTATTGTTATGATGATGATTACGGCTGCTAGGGTTTGGTCGATGTTTTGATTGTGGGCAATCGATGCCTCAATTGTGCATCTAAGCCTCGTATTTATAGGCTTACGGTTTTACTAATTTGGAAACAATAACTTCCTTACCGGGGTAAGGAAGTTATTCAGAGAATGAAATGATGTGACATTCTCTGACTAAAGTAAAAGTCATCCGTAGATGTTAATTTTTACTTTAGTGTTAACTTCTATTGGCTTGATGTGCTTGATGAAATACATCGTGGATCTTCCGTAGGGACTTTGTCTTCCGCAGGTATTCTTCTTCCGTAGGGACTTTGTCTTCCACAGGAACTATTGTTCTTCCACAGGAACTATGTTCCTCCACAGACGATTTCCTCTTCCGCAGGTGCACTTGTCCTCCGCAGTTGTTTTCTTTGTTCATCCGCAGCAAGTCAGTCTTCCTCAGGATATGCACTAACTTTAATGGATGTTGTAAAGCTTCGTCAAGAGTTCCCCGGAGTACTTGATTTGTTCTAGAGTATCTATAAAGGAACAAAATGTTCATCCATAGATATTTCCAACACTTGGTCAATTTCAAGAAATTAACCAAGACAAGATTTTCCTGCAAATATACATACAAAGCAACGTAGAATACATAGGTTAACCTATACACGTATATTGCATACATAATGATGGAATAGTTACAAGAGTTACTACAATGATTGATCCAAGAAACTAAACCTATACAAAATTGTATACCTAACAATTAGAAGCTTCACCTTCACCAACAATAATAGACCTGACCTGGTCTTTGAAACCATCTAATTGCATCCTGAATCCTTGACCTATTTCAAATGTAGTATTTGTTTCCGGTCCTCCGAAGCACTTTCAAGATTCACATCGCCTTCCCCTGGATTGGGCAAGGTATTGGATAATAACGGTGAAAGAAGTTGCTAATCGCCAGCCTCCAGAGCATTTGATGCGCAAACCATCGGACAAGGATCCAGAATCAATTCAGGCACACAGGGTTGAATGTTTGTAGAATTTTCTATTGGGGATCTTGGGACCAAGAATTCAGATCTAGAACAGATACTGAATTATGAGTAGATGCAAAAAATCCCAAGTTATCCAGGCCCAAAGTCTGACTAGCATGAGCCGGGTTCCTCATATGTCTAGCCCACTTTCTTGACATAATTTTTGCAGATGGGTTCGTAGAAGAGTTAGGACCAATAGTAAAATTACTATCAAGCAAATTCAAATCAAACATGGAAATATTATCTTTACAACCGTCAATTTTAAAAATTTGTTTATTCCCTATGCAAGAGAATGGGCTGGTACCCGCATGCAACGGTTGATTCGAGCGACTGTTTGATTGATGGTGAAGATCAAGTATAGGTTGGACTCACCTTAGTTAGTTTTTTTTATTTTGGTTTATTTGTAATAGGTTTAATGTTAGTTTATCCTTTGTATGTAATTAGTAATTAGTTTTAGTTTTGGTAATAGTTTCACTGACCCAGCGAAACTACCAGTGAAACTATAGTTTCGCTGGTAGTTAGCTGACTTAGGTCACCCGCCAAAACTAAGTTTCGTAGCCGGGTGAATCTAGGCTGTTGGTCAGGACAGTTTCGCTACCCAACGAAAATGTCAGTGAAACTAGCTTATCTATATATATGTAACTTGTAATCAGTTTGTGCAAGTTTTGCACAACCCTAATTCAGAATATGCTTTTGCATTATTCATATTATTGTGTTGGTGTGGCTGGAATCATTTGTTTTTCATCTTGGAGCTTTGTTTTGAATATTGTTTGATTTCTAAATGGTTTTACATTGAAACACTTTTCATAGATCACTGTTTAGATTGTATTTCATTGGGATTTGTAGTTATATTACATCATTTGCACTACTTTTTGATCATCAATGGACCAACAATATGATATCAGAGCCATAGTGCTCTTGATGTGGTCATTGATTGAGTTTTAAAAGGGTTTTTGAAAGAAATCATCGTTTCATCAATTTCAGATCATTAGAGTGTCGTTTTAGCTTGAAAACCTTTCCTAAAATACTGTGTTTGAGTATTAGAAGCTATCCTATTCATCCAATCACCAATTCATATTGATTTGGGCGATTTCAGATTGATTTTCAGTTCAAACAGGCTGTTTTATTCATCCAGCGAAATAGTTTTCCATCTAGTGAAACTAGTACAGTTCCAACGAAACTACCATTTTCAGTGATTTTCTGAATTTTCAGTGGATTCCAGCGAATCTACAAAGTTTGTACGAAAGTTCACCTCACTTAGTCAAGCCTCCAAGAGAAAGTGCTGGTGAATTTGTCTTAGAACAAAAGTTCTACTAGTTTCGGCAAAACTGTTCGTGAAACTAGGAGTTTTACAGCATTTGCCTAGCGAAACTGCTGCTCGTTTGCTCAGCGAATCTACGGGCGAAACTACGGGCGAATCTACAGGCGAATTTACTGAAATTCAGCGATCTACCTTTTACTTTGACAATGACATCAACCAACATTACCATCTCTGAGTTGGAGAGTGTTGCACCAAATAGACCACTGAGGCTTATTAACGGTGACAATTTTGAAGATTGGAAGCGGTGCTTGAAGGCCTTTTTCTTCTACACGGACCATAATCAATGGGAATTGATAATGAAAGGTCCACACACTCCAACGGTAACTGTCATGGAACAAACCAGGGTGAACACTGACTCCTCAACCTTCTCTAAGAGAGACATTAAGCTAATCGATCGTGATCAGAAAACTTTCGGGGCCTTGATCTTATGCTTATTATAAGACATTTACAACCGTTTTGCTGAGCATACATGTGCAAAGTCTTTATATGATGCTCTATGTGAATTCTATGATGGAAATGAAGTCCTGGAGAATGATAAGAAAGCACAAGATGAGAAGGAGTTTAATGCATTCGTCAAACACAAGAATGAAAGCCTTAATGATCTTACCAATCGATTTTTGTCAGTTTCAAGCACTCTAAATAAGTATGATGAGCAGTTGGGTAATCATGAGCAGGTGACCAAGCTCTTGGACTCTCTCCCACCTTAATAGAGCTTACAAGTGAGAATGCTAAAGCAGGAGAGAAACTTTGCTGACTACAAGCTTATGGATGTGATCAACAAACTAAAATCTTTTGACTTAGATTTGAAGAGGAGGGAATACAATCAAACCTTAGTGCTAGCCACTGTACATCCATAAAATGCTGCATTGATTTCATCCGATGCAAACTTGACCATGTATGGTGCAGCTTATAGTGGATTCACAGGAATGGATATGTCATACAAGGCAAGTGGTGGATTTACTTGTGTTGGTTCAAGCTAAAATACAACTGTCACCACTCAAATTCCTTCTGATACCATGGCACTGTTCGGGAAGCTTGTTCATAGTTATGAAGCTTTAGTTGCTGGAGAACTTAAAGGCAAGGGGATGACTGTTGAAGATATGTATCAGGTGGATCCTGATGATTTAGAGGAAACTGACATTCAATAGCAAATGGACATGCTCACACTACGTGCACGGATATTTATGGAGCGCACTAACAGAAGGAACATTGGCAATCATAATCAAAATTCCAAACTTGGTTTTGACAAATCAAAGTTGAGATGTTTCAATTGCAAGCAGTTGGGTCACTTTAAAAGTGAATGTCCATCTCCAATCGTCTCTGATCCAGGAACGACTGCAACCTTAAAGGTTATCCCAATAGCAGAAAAGGAAAAAGCCAAGCAGAAGAAAGAAACAACCCTGATTTCCAACTTTGATGGAGTGCTGAAATTGCAGAAACAGAGGAGATCAATCAAGCGTTAGTAGCTGAGGTAGTAAGTATCGAGGAGGAGTTAGTGGCAGAGTTTGATCCTTTCATTGATTTCAAAGATGAGGTTGTAGAAGAAGCTTGTGATAAGGTTCTAATGGAAAAAGCTTATGAATTCAAAGATGAGGTTGTAATGGTTGTTAAAGAACTAGAGGTTGAAGAAGTTGAAGAATGTGAAAAGCTGGAGCAGGTTGAAAAGAAAGAGGTTAAGCTGGAGGAAAAAGAATAGGTGAAAGTGGAAGCAGGTGAAGATCAGAGATCTGGCATGGAAGCGGAGAAGAAGGAAGAGGAAGAAAGGAAGAAGAACACACCGGTTTGTTAGTATGAAAAGGCCCTGGCTGCTGAGAAAGTAGTCATGTATCTTCCTTATGAGGTAATTTGAGATATGTGTCCTTCTCCATGTAAAATTAGATTATGTGGGTTTTAAAAAGCAAATAGGTTATTATTAGAAAATGAAAAAGAGATAAAACAAATAAATAAGGAACTTAAAATAGACGAGTCTAAATATTTTATCAAATTAAATGAGTCTTTAAAAGAAAACGAGCACTTAAAGAGAAATCTTTTGGAAAGATATGTTGAAATTGATTCATTAACAAAGCGTGTTTCTCTTACTGAGTTCGAATCAAGCAAATTAAAAACCAAGCTTGAAAAATGGATGATATCTGGGATGAAACATGAGGATCTTTACAAGAAGCAAAGGGGGGTAGACTTAAAATCGGGCTGTGATTTTATGAAACCACTCATGTTTATCCTCCTCCAAGTACTTATTGCTATTCACCTATGCCTACACCTCATCCAACGAATGATTTCATTCGTGATGATACTAATAGTTTCCGTGCAGGTCTACAAGGAGTGAATCATAAGGAGATTCGAGAGGATTATGGTTACGGTACCAGTAGTGGTTTGGGCAGCTGTAGTTATAGCTTTTCTGATTCCAAAACGTCTTTGAAAGACACTAGTTTAAATAATTTTGCATCCTAGTCTCTTTCAGATAGTGGTTTTTGTAGTTCTAGTTCTAGTCCATCTCATTTATCATCAGTTCTTTCTAGCTCTATTTCAAATGTTATCCATGCTCATGTAAATGAAAAGAATGAATGTTTAAATGAAACTTCAGTAAGAAGTACAGACTCAAATTCTTTTGAAAAGTTTCGCTTTCATCCTATCCCATCTTTTATCCCAATTCGGATTTCTAAACCAAACAAAACAGGAACATCTTCCTTAAAAATTAAATTTATTAATATAAATGAATCAGAACTTGCCAAGATCAAGGTTTCAAGATAAAATGTTAAAGAATCATATCATACATGCAGCAATTCTGATTCACGTACGACTGATTCTGAGAAAGAAAATGAAGTTGATCACAATCCTGTTTTTCACTGCGAAAAAAGAGATTTGAAATCTCGTTACTTTAAGTGTGGGAAGGATGATCACGTGATTAAAAATTATCCTAAATATGTTGATAAGAATGTACATAATCGTTCCTTGGGTAGTAGATTAATCGTTTTTTAAATAATTTCTTTTGTAAAAATTCATTTGATTCAAAACCCAAGTTAGTCAAAACTTGCGCTCCTATTTCCAAAACTTAACAATCTTTGTGTTCTAATGCCAGGATCATTCTTGAAAAGCTGTCAATAGCTTATGGCATGTTGATAGCAGATGTTCTAGGCATATGACCAGATTGAAGGATCTTCTCACCAACTATAGGATAATAAATGGAGGATATGTTCCTTTTTCTGGAGATAAGAAAGGTAGAAAGATGATTGGTCAAGGAGATGTCTCAAATGGTTCATTGACTCTGGAGAAAGTGAACTATGTTCCAGAAATGGCATTCAACTTATTGAGTGTATCACGGATATGTGATAAAGACATTCCATTAGTGTTTTTGCCTAATGAATACTTGTTCCTAAAACCCGATTTCACTGTTCCAGAGGATTTAATAATCATGAGAGCTCCAACGAGGAATGATACGTACCTGCTGGATATGGGATCACATGAATCTACCTCAACCGTGACATGTCTTCTGTCAAAGGCTTCATCATCCGAATCATTTTTGTGGCATAGGTGTTTAGGACATGTTAATTTTAAAATAATAAATAAGTTTGATAAAAACAATCTTGTTAGGGGGCTACCACTCAAAGATTTTTTATTGGTAGAGACATGCATGGCTTGTGCAAAAGGAAAACATCACAAAAGCCACATAAGCTTAAGCTTGAAAATAAAATTTCACATCCTCTTAAATTGTTACATACCAATTTATTTGGTCCTATCAGTGTTAAATCTATTGCTAAAAAATCTTATTTTTTGGTTGAAACAGATGATTTTTCTTGATATTTGTGGGTGAGGTTTCTTGCAAATAAAAGTGACACTGCAGAGGAGTTGCAGCAGTTGATCATGTCAATCGAAACCATCATCAAACGGATGGTTATGGCCATCAGAAGTAACAATGGAACCGAATTTAGAATCCACATCTTCGACTCATTCTGTGCAAGCAAGGGGATTCTCAGATAGTTTAATGCTGCAAGGACACCTCAACAGAACGGTGTCGCTGAAAGAAAGAATCGTACACTTATTGAAGCAGCACGAACTATGCAGATTGAGTTAAAACTTCTAATTATTTTCTGGGCGGAAGTAGTTAACTATGCATCTTATGTATTGAACAGGGTGCTTATTGTAAAAGACAAGATGAAGAATCCATATAAGCTTCTTCATAAACGAAAACCATTGATTAACTTCTTTCGTCCATTTGGTTGCTCATGTACCTTGTTGAATACCCAAGCACAGAAGTCAAAGTTTGGTGAAGTTTCAGATGAATGTTTCTTTGTTGGCTATTCTTCTTCACAAAAGGCGTATCGTGTGTACAATAAAAGGATACGCATTGTGCAGGAATCCTTCTATGTTGATTGGCAAGAGTCAAATTCACCAAAAATAGGGTCGCACCAAGAATGGTTTTATGACTCTAACACAGACTTCAAATAATTAAACCTTCCAATCTTTGATGATGATGTTGTTCATCAACCCAGTGTGCAAATCATTCCTCACCTAAACCACAACCATAACCACAGCCACAATCACCCCCACAACCCAAACCTCAACCTCAACCACCAAATGACCCTCCATATCCATTTTGGTAAAAGCAGTTGCCACAGTCATCTATGCTATCAACTACGTACCTACTAAGCTCTTGCTAATCGAACTCTAGTAGAAGCTTGGTCTATTAAAAAACTTGTGGTATCACACTTAAAGACCTTTGGATGTGTAGCGTATGCGTTAATACCCTTTCAACTGAGAAGAAAGTTGGATAAGAAGTCTAACAAGAATATCTTTATTGGATACTCTTCTCAGCATAAAGGTTACTGGTCATTGAATCCAACTTATAAGAAGTTCTCTATAAAAATAGATGTAGTATTCCTTAAGGATACTAAATGGTCTTAGACCAATGAAACTACCCCATAAAATAAATCCTATTATTTTACATATCCCTTCCAATGTGAAACTGAACATATTACTCTATTTAGTATAAGTATGATACCTACCCCTACTACCATGTGTCAACCCCTACCACCTTGTCTCCATCAAACCTCACATTTTCTCAACTTATGCCAACCCATGAACCACCATACAAAATCATACCCTACCTCCTACCTCACCTCATCAAACTATGGAACCCTTTAGGAGGGTATCTAAACCACCCTCATGGCTCCAAGATAACTACATAGGTGAAGATTTATCAGATGATGAAGGTAATTCTGTAAATTGTCAATTAGATCTTATGATGAATGACTCCATTAAGTATACTGAAGTTGTAAAACATAAGGACTGGCATAATGCAATGGTGTATGAGCTGCACTCAATTGTAAAGAACAATATGTGGAAGTGAACGATACTACCCGCTAGGAAAAATGTTAGTCCTCTAGAAAGATTAACATTAGTCTTAGTTTACAATTTTGCCTTAGTATAGGGACTAGAATTGTAAATAGATAGTCTTTAGTTTGTTGATAGTATAAATAGATTAGACTAGAGTAGAATTGGTAGTCGTAACATTTTGTATGCTTTCTTACTCTTGTAATTGTCTTTGCTATATCAATGAACTGTGAATTTTGTTGATATTTGCTTGATTTGATTACAATTGTTTGTGTTTCTTTGAATTGTTCACATAATTTTTTACAGATTGATGCATTTGATCCTATCAAATGGTATCAGAGCTTTCGGTTGAGTGTTTTTCAAGTTCTGTCGAACATAGAAACTTCAAAAATCCACTAAAATCTGTAATAGATTGACAATTCAAGTGAAACATTGTGAATTAGAGTTGTGTTTCATCATCAGAAACATGATTTGAATCACAAATTGTAGTTTATTTCATCAAAATTGAGTGAATCAGTGAAAAAGTGTTCGAAAAACTGTTCTTGAGTTTACGACCTGAAATTCTGAAATTGAGTGGAAAATTGTTGATAATTACTGAAATTGATGTTAGAGGATTGATTATCGGCATTATAATGAACTAATTGAAAAGTTTAAGTTCAATTCATCAACATTTGAAGGATTTTGAAATTTCAGAGTTAGTTATATTCATATGAACATGATGAAGTTGGCGCATTAGGGTTAAAATTCACAGAAATTTACCTAAGTGTTCAGGCGCTTGAACACTGTTTAGGCATTATTGAACTGTTTAGGCGTTTTACCCTCAGGCGTTTTACCACTGTGAAGGCGTTTTACAATTGTTTGGACGTTTTTGACCCCAGGCGTTTCACTACTGTTTGGGAGTTTTACCACTGTTGAGCAGTTTTGAAAATTTTTCCCTAGGCAATCCCTTAGGCATTTCATCACTGTTGGGGCGTTTCATTTCTGTTGAGGCGTTTCAAAACTTGGGCGTTTTGACTTGGACGCTTGTAAACTGTTGAGGCGCATCGACACTGTTGAGACTTTTGACTGTTGTGGCGTTCCATCACTGTTCAGACGCATCTCCTTTGTCACTTGGAAATTTTTTCAAAAATTAAAAAAAATCCAAAAATATTTTTAATTCTTTTCTTAATTCAAAAACTTAGAAAATCAACGAAAATATAAGAATGGTGAAATTAGAAGATTTTGAAAACAGAGTTCCGAAACTTAAAAATAGAGCTGATTTCAAAAACTGCTCTCTTAGATTGAAGCATCATTTGAATTCCATAGACACTGATTTATGGAAATCAATTGAAAAGGGACCTTATATTCCTGTGACTACTGATGGTCCAGACAGAGGTTTTGTGTATACAAAAGATACACAAGAACCTTATCCTGAAGATAATCTACATGGAGATGATCAAAAGAAGGTGAAAAATGATATCAAGGCTTATTCTCTCATGTGCAAAGGGCTACCAAGATCGATTACGGTTGGTTTTTCTCTCAACTCACCGTGGATCAACACTCAGCAAGGAGTCTTATGAAGAGTTGATCACAATATAACAAGTAACAAGCAGTAAGAAAATTTAACACAGCAAGTAAATTTTCAAGGTACTTTTATATATTGCTTCTCAACTCAAAGGATTACAAGACACTTGGACTCAAATC
>BJCO01330419.1:377-11901 GCA_018326465.1 Flaveria floridana | reverse complement strand
AGTTTGTTGATACACATGTCCCTAGTTCTAGTCTAGTGAGCTTCAATGTAATAGACTTTCATCTTGTAACCCATATGTAATGTTGAATCTATGCAATCAAAAACTCTTCGGTGAATGTTTATTAGTTGTTTAATGTTTACTGGATGTTTAATGTTATATTTATTAATATTATTTATTGTTACACACTTATATGAACATGTTATATAGGTTTATAGTTGTTAGACATAGTTCTGAATCATAAAAGGTTCAAGAATGTGTTTAACTAAGTATACTGATTCAATCGCACGACTGGACCATGCGAATGGGCCAATCACACGACTGAACCAGGTGATTGAGTCAATCGCACGATTGAGTCATAAGACTGACTCAGTCGTACGAATGAATTAGTCGTATGACTCAGTCGCACGACTGAGCCAGTCGCTTGGCTCAATCGTACGAATGAAAGCTGTAACCTATAAATACCACTTAATTCGTGGAAAAACGGAACACTTCGATAATTCACAACCCTAGCCGTCCCAGTTCGCACAGATCGTCCCTTCCAAGTTCATAGAACGTTTTAGATAATTCCTACTTCATTCTTAACGTATTCTAATCGTTAGGATTGATCCGATTAACGTTCTCCCTGATTGGATCACCAATCAAATAGAATTCCGCGCTATTTGATACGGTTTCACTTAGAATCATTTAGTACCCCGTCCGTACACGGTCCTAACAGCTTGCATAGTGCTCATGCGCCTAGAACACTTAGAACATTTTCTGAAATGTTAAGAAAAACAGAATCATTAAGATTTGACCCATGTTTGACTTTAGGGTTTTACCTGTTATTATATTACATTACTAAGAATTGCTCTCATGTCCATAATAATTTATTATTGTATGGCTTATGTGGTATGTTTATGATCATAAATGCAAGTATTATCATTAACAAAGTGAAAGAGTAATGATAAAGAGAAGTGGAATATAATTAAAATAAAGAAAGTCTTGCAAGCATATAGGAGGTGTACGACCATGTTGTCGTTAGCTCAACTGTGATGCGGGTTAGCTACCCCAAAGGATGCATACAGGGTCAATCAATTGAGATTGGCGGACCTTTGCAGCATACCCTAGATGACTGGGTCAGCCTCGTGCACAGTGATCATAGTATATTGATAGACCACTGGCCCAGCACCAGTTTCTCCGCACATATAGTTTATGGTATTGCTCATTGGTCAACATAGACAGTGAAGGATAAAGTTAAAGAGTATGAAATAAACAAAGGCATACAGTAAAGAAAGAAATCATTACGTTGTTGTATAGTTGATGCGTGCTCAAATACAAGAGTAAGAGAAGTATTTTTATAAAAAGAGTATTTTTATATATATACATTACACAAGGTATTTTTAATACTTTTAAAACTAGAACTCACTCAGTAACGCTGACTTTTATACATTTTCAGTTGGCAGGTAATTGTTG
The DNA here is from genome assembly GCA_018326465.1 of Flaveria floridana. Taxonomy (NCBI): domain Eukaryota; kingdom Viridiplantae; phylum Streptophyta; class Magnoliopsida; order Asterales; family Asteraceae; genus Flaveria; species Flaveria floridana. The sequence continues at coordinate 10,449 of BJCO01330419.1, read as the reverse complement.
CTAAGGATGGCACGAGGGTGAAGCTACTCGGTGGGAAAAGACATACATCCATTCCTATGTTATGATATTGTTGTTTTGTAATACAATTAAACAATCTTTTGTAACTTAAACCCCATTGTATTGCTTAACAACAGTGTCTATCAGTAATAGAGAATGGCTTTTGCTAACGTAATTCCACTGTTTATTCGATGAAATGTATATTAATATGTATCTATGATGCAATGAATGACCAACTGTGAGGTACCCGGGAACGGGGCCTTACAAGTTGGTATCAGAGCCATAGTTTAAGTGAGTTGGGTAAAATATTTTCAAAACCTAAACTGAAAATGGGACAGATAGAGGGATGTCAGCCCGAGTAGCTACATGCCGTCAGGTATTTCTTTCCTTAAAGATAATCGGTATTATATGCGTGTGCTATTTGACTTTTGTGTTCTTAGTAGATTTAGACACTGATATAGTCAGGACAGGAAATGCTTGGGGTGTGAAGAGTAAAGTAAGTGGCTAATCATAACTAGCCACTGTAATTAGGGACTTACTATACTTGACATAAACTAAGCCATTGCCTTGAATGACCATGTCAGTGTTTGAATCTTATAGCATTTAGGGAATGACTGGACAAAAATATTCTAAGGCTTCTAGAGGAAGAGGTCGTCCACGTGTGACTAGGAGTTGTGCTAAGGCTCCTGAGACAACTCATGAGAACCCTGAGGTTCATGGCTATAGTGAGGAGAATGAGAATGCTAGCCTGAATGCCTCAGCTAGGGAGGCGATTGCTGATGAGGTACACCAGGTCATGCAGACAATCTTACCGTCTGTAGTGACCAAAGTCATCAAAGCTGCGAGGAATGACGAGAGGAAGGAGAAGGAAGATAGGAAGGGGTCAACGAGCAAGGGAAGCAAGGTTGAGGAAGAACGACCGGAGCCTGAGACCCTGTTGTCCGATGAAGAGGAGGATGATTTAGTGGGGGTGACGACCAAGGGGTGCAGTTATGGGGCATTCCAGAGGTGCAAGCCCCCGACCTTCGATGGCAATGGTAATGCTGCTACCGCTCACCACTGGGTGAGGGAAATAGAAGCGGTGCTGAAGACCAGAAGGTAAAGTTCGCCACTCACTCTTTGTCGACTCAGCGTTGTGTTGGTGGGACAACATCGTCCAAGATGAGGGTGCCAGAGCCATCAGAAAGATGCGATGGAAGGAGTTGAAGCAGTTAGTGATCGAGGAATTCTGTCCTCACAAGGAACTCGACGGGATCGAGATGGAGTTCCTGCAACTTGAGGCGGGAACCATGACCCACCAGCCGTACACCACCAAATTTAACGAAATGGAGAGCCTGGTACCAGATCAGGTGTCACTGGTGTCAAGGAAGATCAAGAGGTACATCCAGGGACTGTCGGCTGATATTCACAGGCATCTGATCGCTGCTCAGCCAGGTACCTTTTGATCTGTGGTGGACTTGGCGAGCAGACTGTACGATGAACGGGAGGAGGCAGTGGTAGAGGTGAAGAGGACGGGTGGTGGTGATAAGAGCTGGAACGGGAAGAGGTTTTGACGTGGTGTTTTCACTCCAAACAACAAGAAGGTGAAGGGGGATGATCGTAGGGTGACATCAAGTACGGGACTGAGAAAGTGCGGTAAGTTTGGAAAAGCGCATACTGGGGAGTGTAGGTTGGGGTTGAATGTATGCTTCAGGTGTGGCAAGCCTGGCCATATCGCTAGGGACTGTAGAGTGCTGAAGTGCTATAACTGTGGCGAAGAGGGCCACGCGACCAAAGACTACAAGAAGCTGAGGGCGGAGAGCTCTGGGGCGAAGAAGAAGCCGGAGGAGGGAGGACAGAGGGCAAGTGCTAGAGCTTACACCATGACCCGGGAGGAGGCTAGAGTGGATCCCGATGTCGTGTCAGGTATGTTTCTAGTAAATCAAATTTGTGCCTATGTATTATTTGACTCTTGTGCTAGTAGGAGTTTTATTTGTACTACTTTTTGTGCTAAGTTTTCTGCTAGTAGTAGAAGTATTAGTGAGCCATTGGATGTAGAAATTGCTATTGGTAAGTCCACTAGAATTACTGACGTGATAGAGGACTGTGCCATAGAACTAGAAGGTCATAGGTTTGCTGCTAAGTTAAATGTGATGCCCCTAGGTGGATTTGATGTAGTCCTAGGAATGGACTGGTTAGCAACCTATGAAGCAAACATCATCTGTCGTAAGAAGATGATTCGACTAGTTGCACCCGATGGAAGTTTGGCGACGATTTATGGAGATCGCGTTACTACAATCGCGAATGTGATTTCGATGGCGATGGTGGGGAAATACATGCGACGTGGATGTAGCTGCTATTTGGCCTACATGAAGGATGTGGACACGTCAACACCGCAACTGTCCGATGTATCGGTGGTGTGTGACTTTCCTGATGTGTTCCCAAAAGATCTACCCGGCGTGCCATCGGATCGCAAGATTGAGTTTTAAATCAATTTGATACCTGGTGCTCAACCCGTTGCCAAAGCACCATATCGATTTGCTCCGACTGAGATGAAGGAACTCATGGACCGATTGCAGGAGTTAATGGATAAGGGATTCATTCAACCGAGTATCTCTCCATGGGGTGCTCCGGTCCTGTTCGTGAAAAAGAAGGATGGCAGTATGCGAATGTACATCGACTATCGAGGGCTGAACAAGTTGACGGTGAAGTCGGTATCCGTTACTAAGGATTGATGACTTGTTCGATCAGCTCCAATATACCAGTTGGTTTTTGAGGATAGATCTTCGATCTGGCTATCATTAACTGAAGGTGAAAGAGCAAGACATTCCTAGGATAACCTTTCGCACACGTTATGGACATTAGAGTTTCTCGTTATGTCTTTTGGTTTAACTAACACGCCAGCTACCTTTATGGACTTGATGAACCGAGTGTGTCAGCCAATGTTAGACAAATCAGTGATAGTGTTCATTGATGATATCCTGATTTTTTCAAAGAGTGAGGAAGAACATGCCGGCCACATACGCGAGGAATTGGAGTACTTAGGAGAGAGAAGTTGTAAGCTAAATTCTCTAAGTGTGCTTTTTGGTTACGTGAGGTTCAATTTTTAGGGCATGTCATCAATGCTGAAGGAATCATGGTGGACCCGGAAATGTTTGAGGCGGTGATGCAATGGAAGTCTCCAAAGACGCCATCCGAGATCCATAGTTTCTTGGGTTTGGTGGGCTACTATAGAAGGTTCATTCAAGACTTCTCCAAGATAGCCTCACCTCTGACAAAGTTGACTCGCAAGGATGTGAAGTTTGTATGGGGTCGAGAACAGGTTAGTGCATTTGAGGAGTTAAAGAGGAGATTGACTGAAGCTCCTATCTTGACATTACCCGAGGGGAGTGAAGACCTAGTGGTGTATTCGGATGCTTCTTACTCTGGGCTAGGTTATGTGTTAATGCAACGTGGAAGGGTGATAGCCTACGCATCCCGACAGTTGAAGACCCACGAAGTCAACTACCCTACACACGATTTGGAGTTAGCGGCTGTGGTTTTCGCGTTGAATATTTGGCGGCACTACTTATATGGTACAAAGTGCACGATCTTCACCGACCACAAGAGCTTAAAGTACTTCTTTGAGCAGGAGGATCTTAACATGAGACAGAGAAGGTGGTTGGAGCTCATCAAAGATTATGATTGTGAGATCCACTACCATACGGGCAAGGCCAACGTGGTGGCCGATGCCGTGAGCCAAAAAGAGAGACCCGAGCCTATTTAGGTGAAGGCATATCAGCTAGTGATGACCTCGGATGTGATGACCCGAGTGAAAAAATTTCAAGGTGAGGCGTTAAAAGAAGACCATCTCAACTCTGAACGAATGAGAGGTCTAGTCACGGAACTGGGAGAAAACACCCACGGGGTTAGAACCCGCTTTGGGCGAATGTGGATCCCTCGTTATAGAGATCTGCGAGGGCGAATCATGGATGAAGCTCATAAGACTCGATACTCCATTCATCCTGGTGCCACCAAGATGTATCAGGACATGAAGAAGGACTACTGGTGGCCGGGTATGAAACGTGACGTGGTGGAGTATGTGAGTAAGTGCCTTACTTGCTTGCAAGTGAAGGCAGAGCATCAGAAGCCCTAAGGGAAGATCCAATTGTTGGATATACCCGAGTGGAAGTGGGAGCATATCACCATGGACTTCATTACGAAGTTACCTCGCACGGCGAGGGGGTACGATGCTATCTGGGTGATTATTGATCGTCTCACCAAGAGTGCTCACTTCCTATTGATTCGCGAGACGTACTCATCTGAAAGACTGGTGGATTTGTTCATTAAAGAGATTGTAGCTCGTCATGGTGTACCGGTGTCGATTGTGTCAGATCGTGACCCCCGATTCACGTTGAAGTTTTGGAAGAGATTCCATGACACGATGGGGACAAGGCTACACATTAGCACGGCTTATCATCCTCAGACAGATGGTCAGTCTGAGAGGACAATTTAGACACTCGAGGATATGCTCTGAGCATGTGTGATCGATTTTGGGGGAAGTTGGGATGATCACTTACCGTTAGCGGAACTCTCATATAACCATAGTTATCATGCCAGTATTGGCATGCCACCATATGAGATGCTATACGGTAGAAGGTGTAGGACGCCCGTATGTTGGGGAGATATTAGGCAGAAAGAGCTGGGAGATATCGAGGTGATTGAGGCTACGACTGAGAAGATAGAAAAGATCAAGGCTTCCATGAAAGCGGCGAAAGATAGACAAAAGTCGTACGCTGACAAAAGGCATAGACCGATAGAATTCAAGGTTGGCGACTGAGTTATGTTGAAGGTCTCACCTTGGGAGGGGATCATCTGATTCAGGAAGCGAGGTAAGCTAAGCCCGAGATATATAGGACCTTTCCGAATCGTTGCATGAGTAGGAGAGGTGGCCTATCGACTTGAATTTCCAGATGAGTTAAGTGGGATTCATCCCACATTCCATGTATCTCATCCTAGGAAGTGCTTAGCTGATGAAGACATGGTTGTACCACTAGAGGATATCGAGGTGGATGAACGGCTCAATTATATGGAGCAACTAGTGGCGATCATTGATCATAAAGAGAAAAGGTTAAGGAATAAAGTGGTTCCTCTTGTGCGTGTGCAGTGGAAGTATAGGAGAGGATCAGAGTCTACGTGGGAGACCGAAGAAGAGATGAGGCAGCATTACCCTCATCTGTTTGAGGAATAACAGGTTTCGGGGACGAAACCCATATAAGAGGGGTGGACTTGTAACACCCGGATGTTTTAAAAGTTGTGAAAAGAATAATAAAAAGGAGGAAATGTAATAAGACCCAAATTGAGGGGTTAAAGGTGTAAAAGTGCAAAATAATATAATAATTTTGTACAAAAAGGTGGCATGGCCAACCATTCTACCTGCATACCAACTTTCTGTCGAGTTCTAGGGAGAGAAAGAGCAGAAAGCTCTCGGATTCTTGAAGAAGAACAAGAAGAAAACCGAATTTAAGGTAAGATTTAGTGTTTTTAAGTTGTTCTTGGCTATAATTAGCCTTGGTTACATGCTTATATGTGTTTGTATGTTTTAGACCCATCTAGGTGTTTGAATTCTTTGGAAAGTTCAAGACTTGGAGTTTGAGACTTGAGAGTAGCAAAGGTGAGTTCTAGACCCCGTGTTTTTAATTGTTTTATAATTCTTGGGGCTGAAAATGTATGTAAACTATTTTTACAAATGTTTTATAAGTACCCAAGTACCCATGTATGTATAATGATGTTCATAAATGTTTTATGTTGTGTTAATGCTTAGAACGGTATAAGTGAGGTTAGAACAGGATAATATGATGCTTGGGACTGGAAACAATTTAGAAATGTGTTCAACAAGTTGGCCATGCGTCCAAATAGGGCTCGTGCACCCAAAATTGCCTTAGAAATGTTCTAAGTAGGGTTAACCGCCCAAACAGTACCCCCAACCACCTAAAGTTGCCTTAGAAATTTTGTAAGTCAGCCCATATGTCCAAACAGGGCCCAACCACCCAAACAGTGCCCTATACGCCTAGAAAATGCCTTAGAATTTCTAGGTGAAAACCCATGCACCTGATCAGTAGCGCATGCATTTGAAATGGTTCAGACGCCTAAGTGTTGAAACGCCCAAATAGTGCCCATGCACCTAAACAGGCCTCATGCGCCTGCATAGTGCTCATGCGCCTAGAACACTTAGAACATTTTCTGAAATGTTGAGAAAAACAGAATCATTAAGATTTGACCCGTGTTTGACTTTAGGGTTTTAACTGTTTTATATTACATTACTAAGAGTTGCTCTCATGTCCGTTATAATTTATTATTGTGGGGTTATGTGGTATGTTTATGATCATAAATGCAAGTATTATCATTAACAAAGTGAAAGAGTAATGATAAAGAGAAGTGGAACATAATTAAAATAAAGAAAGTCTTGCAAGCATATAGGAGGTGCATGACCATGTTGTCGTTAGATCAACTATGATGCGGGTTAGCTACCCTAAAGGATGCACATAGTGTCAATCAATTAAGATTGGCGGACCTTTGCAGCATACCCTAGGTGACTGGGTCAGCCTTGTGCACAGTGATCATAGTATATTGATAGACCACAGGCCCAGCACCAGTTTATCCACAGGCCCAGCACCAGTTTACCCACGCATATAGTTTAGGGTATTGTTCATTGGTCCACATAGACAGTGGAAGATAAAGTTAAAGAGTACGAAATGAACAAAGGCATACAGTAAAGAAAGAAAGCATTACCTTGTTTTATAGTTGATGCGTGCTCACGTACAAGAGTAAGAGAAGTATTTTTATAAAAAGAGTATTTTTTATATATATACATTACACAAGGTATTTTTAATACTTTTAAAACTAGAACTCACTTAGCAATGCTGACTTTTATACATTTTCAGTTGGTAGGTAATTGTTGCTGAGGATGGTGTTAGGATCGTGTACGTACGGAGTACTAACAGATTCTACGTAAACCCCCGATCAAATAGCGCGGAATTCTATTTGATTGGCAATCCAATTAGTGAGAACGAATAACCCGATCGATCTTACGATGAAACAAACATTAAGAATGGATTGAAATCGATCAGGAACGATCTATGAACTTGGATTTGCGACTTGGGACGCTCTAGACGGCTAGGATACGAAGTATTATGAAGTAATTCAAAGTGTTATGTTTTTTCATGAATTATGCGGTATTTATAGGTTATCAGTGTTCATTCGTACGACTGAACTATTAGCATGGTTCAGTCGTGCGACTGAAGCATGCGATTGACTCATACGCACGACTGAAGGTTCAATCGTGCGATTGAACCAATCTTATGTCTCAATCACACGACTGATCCAGTCACCTGGTTCAGTCGTGCGACTGGTCCATAAGCATGATTCATTGATGCGTATGGGCGATAAGTATGGTCCATTAGCATGAATGTTCACATGACTAAGTTAAACACATTTCTAAGTTCTTATTGACTTAGAACTATGTAAAACAAACATCAAACCTATATAGTTAGTTCATATAACTAAATCATAATCAATATAAATATAACATGATATAATCAATCACATATAAACATCACACTGCATTCTATATATAATCAATCACTTCATTACATTAGATTACACATGTGTAAGACATGAAAGACTTTTACATTTCAGAACATAAACTAGGTACATGAATATGTATCAACAAACTCCCCCTTGGACCTAGTTTAGCTAATGTCTAACAGTCTTCATGTGCTCCTGAAACTTCTTGTACTTCTCTTCTCTTAGGACTCCCGCATGAATCTCAAACGCAAAGCAGAGTCATATGACATGTTGGAAGTAAAGAGCTTGTACAATGTCTTGTGAGTCGTAGAATAGTGGCCACTTGTATTGTGTGTAGACATCTTCAGCCGACAAGTTGGTTAGCCACATTGGGTCAAATACCCTAATAGTCTCGATCTTGCTCTCTTTGTGCAAAACTATGACTGCTTCTCCCGTCCGCCAATCGTAATACCACCATTTGAAGTGTGGAGTGAAGTCCTGAGGCATTTCCCGTAATAGGATCTTTGACATTGTGCGCGGAGGACTCCACTTCAGCACTACTTTAGGCTTTCCAGTATGAGGATCAACTTCGGTCTTATTTATGAACCGTTTAGGCTGTTGAGGCCTGAAGTTGACCCACCTGGTGTGGTATTCCTGCTTTAACGCCGTCTCTAACCACCCTGAGATCTTTCTAGTTTTGGCGTACAAAAGGTCTAAACAGGCAAGCCTGTTTAACTCAAAACCGGGAAGAGTCTTCAGATCATGTAGGAATCTGAAGTACTCTATCCCCTTCTCCCTCTTTACAGCGTAGACATCCAAGTCTTCAAAATACGCCCAACTAATAAACTTGCCAGACACCTTCTGATGCTTCTTAACTCTGTAGAGTTTGGTGTAGGCGTTGGACTTTAGCGGTTGTCGTTGGGCTCTCATTTCTGCTAGACACACAGCCCACTCAGGCTTCTTGATATCGACATCAGCATTTAAGGCTTGGGCTTTCCCTTCTTCTTTCTCTTTCTCTCTCTCTTCAGCATCAAGAGCTCCAAACGTATCACTTCCAAATGTTTCGCCGAGATCGAAGATAACATTTCCCTGTTGGTCAGTGTATTGTGGATACTCTTGTGCAGTGATATCCTTAATATCAATCTCATCGACGCCCTGCACCTCTTCATCACTGATGACATCAACCTCAGGAGCATCCTTGACTAGCTCATCCGGGTTGAGTCTGAACATATCGGCCAGCTGCTCGTTTGTGAGATCATGAATGATCTCTCCCTTTTCGAGGGTGTAGCTCACAGATCGTCACACGATCCCTTGGAAATCAAGAATCATGGTTAGCTGAGTCTTGATTTGCTGAAGGGGTATGACCTCGTAGACGTCTGCTTGTTCAGCTTCATCTATTTGATTAAACATTTAAAACACAATCTCACACACATTAGTAATTAGGATAATTAAACATTAATAAACATTAATTATATTAGTGTAATAAATAATTCAAGTTCAAAAGTTTTTCAAATACATAGAAATCTAATCATTACTTTTGCCTTGGGAGCTCGACTCTTCAGCTTGGGGAGCTAAGGTGGAGGGTCGCGGATCTTGATTCCTCTTGGTGCGCCTCTCCCGAGCCGATGGATTTGAGGCTAATGCAGATGCATTACCTTCATGCTTTGGCTCATCATCATCACCCCAATCTTTGTCCTTTCCACTGCCTTCAGCCTTATCCACTTCATCATCATCATCATTTGATTCATCATTGTATGAATCATCATCATCATCATCTCCGTCATCACCGTCACCCTTGATCTTTAGGAGACCACCCTTCGTCCCTTTGAGTCTGAGAAGAAGCTTCTTGTTCTTCTTCTCGACCTCCTCTATCCTCTTCACCGTGGCCATCAGCAGCTCATTCTGTGCTGTCAGAGCACTATGAGCTCTGGCCAAGGCTCTCTCATGGGTAGCATCTCTCTCAGTCAGATGGGCAATCTGTTGACTCTGAGCTGCATCCCTCTGTCAACAGGGCAATTTGCTTTCCCTGTGCAGTGTTGACTGCCATCAACTGGTTCATCTGGTTCGCTCAGATGTCATCAGTAGTGAGTAGTTTGAGAACCAGACAGTTAAGGCTAGCTAGCTGCTCCTCTAGCCCAACAGTGGGCAGAGGAGATCCCTGTGGAGGGATTGACGATGTGGAAGGGCCGGTTTGGGGCACGGTAGATGTGGTGGTGGATGATGTGTATGTGGGAGTAGGGATGAATGTGAATGGTGATGGAATGGATGTGGGTATGGTACATGTGGTGGTATGAATAGTGGTGGCTGTGGAGGTAGCAGTGGTTGTTGGAGTGGTGGTAGTGGTGGTAGGAGTGGTGGTAGTGGTGGTAGGAGTGGCGGCTATGGTAGCTATGGTGGCTGTGGTGGTGGAGGAAGTAATCAGCACAATCCTCCGTCTCTTGCCCTTCTTGCCGTGTGTAACACCCGTATTTTTAGCAAGAAATGAAAGAAAAAGGAAGAGAAGAAAAGAAAAGAAAAGCAACTAAAAAGGAGGGACCAAAAGTGCCAAATG
>BJCO01329998.1:0-16694 GCA_018326465.1 Flaveria floridana | reverse complement strand
GTAAAAATTTGACCTTTATGTGTTCCTTTGAAACTTTTTGAACCCAAAACCCTAGAAATCCAGATCTGTTCTAAAGGGATGTTTGGATGACGATTCTTACCTTGATTTGTTGCTCCTTCCTTGTGGTTTGAAGCTCCAACTTTCAAATCTTCAATACCTTTCATAATAACACACCAATTCCTTGGGTTTTCTTTACTTTCCCACTCTACTTTCTCTCTCTAGAAACTTGGGGGCTAGGGTTGCAAATGATGGGATAGAGGCTGATCATGCATGTTTAAGGGATGATTAAGGGCCCTTAAACCCATCAAAACATAGCCCATTAGGGTTAATTTAGTCCATAGCCCACTAACTTACTTTTTTTTAATTAACCCTTAAAAGCCCATTATTATTAAATGGCTTGCTTCGGGAATTTCGGGGCGTTACACTAATTGCTCAAGCTCTAAATCTAATGCAGCTGTTATAGACAAAATGATTCTAATAGATGTGTGCCTTACTACCGGTGAGAAGATGTATGTGTAATCTTCACCTGCTACATGTGTAAACCCTTTTGCCACTAGTCTAACCTTGAACCTGGGCTTATCACTTCTAGGTAGTCTATCTTTAATCTTGTATAACCACTTACGAGACAACACTTTCTGATCAACAGGTCTATCTACTAGTACCCATGTTTTGTTCTTTCTTAATAAAGCCATATCTTCTTCCATAGCCTTTTGCCATAGCAATATATGTTCTGAACTAATAGCTTCATTGTAATGCAGAGGTTCAAAAATACTTTCATGTTCAGTAACATTGAAAGCCACAAAATACAAATTACTTTCATCTATGTACCTAAAGGGCTTGACTATGGTTCTCTTGGCTCTATCTTTAGCAACACTATACTCATGACTAGAAGATGATCCTGTCATATTAGACTCCTCTTCTTCCCTTGTCTTATTTTGAACTTCTCTCTCAGCAATACCTTCTTAATGCTCCACCTCAATATGAACATCTCCTGACTTGATCTCCATTAAGCAGTATTTCTTTTCTCAGCACCAATTATATCTTTATAAAACAGGCTCTCTTCAAACTCAACATTTCTACTTACAATGATTTTAAAACCATCATTTTCTAATTTCTATAGCCTATATCCCTTTACACCCTCAGGATACCCAAGCATGATACACTTCTGAGCTCTTAGACTTAGTTTATCTTGACTAACATATGCATAAGCCATAGACCTAACTACCCTCAAACCACTGCATTATGGCTTATAGCTTGACCATACCTCTATTAGGGTTTTCATATTCAATTCTCTTGAGGGTGATCTGTCTATCAAATAAGCAGCAGTGCTTACCAACTCTCCCAAGAAGCACTTGGGTCAAACTCATGCACCTCACTCTCTCCAAAAGGGTTCTATTCATTCTCCCATCTAAACCATTTTGATAAGGCGTTCCAGGGACAGTTAAGTGCCTAGCAATGCCCTGTTCCTTACAGAATTGATCAAAATCTTTATTACAGAACTTTAATCCATTGTCAATTCTTAGCTTTTTGACCTTTCTTTCTAATTAGGTCTCTACAAGTTTCTTCCATAACATAAACTTTTGATAATCTTTATTCTTATGCTTAAGAACATATACCCATACCCTTCTTGAAAAGTTATCAATAATAGACATAAAGTACCTTGCCCCCCCAATGTATCTACCTTAACAAGGCCCCACAAATCTAAATGCACATAATCCAGAATTCCTTTTATGGTGTGTTTACCCTTACTAAATCTCATTCTACTTTTCTTCCCCATTGCACAAATTTCATAAAAACCCACATCATTGACACTAAATTCATCAATCACATCTTGTTTTCTTAATTCATCCAATCCTTGGCTACTTAGGTGACCAAATCTCCTATGTTATAGGATGGACTTATCAATGTTAGATTGAACTACTGATATCTCGTCAGTTAATACCTTCCCATCTAACATATATGCATTGTTACTTTGTCTAGTTCCTGTTAGCATCACCAGTGACCCCTTGATGATTTTAGCTTTACCACCTTTCAAGCTTACATGATGCCTACTTCTCTCAAACATTCCTAAAGACAATAGATTTCTCTTAAGACTTGGAATATACCTGACATCATGGATCTCCATTTCAGATCCATTATCCAGCTTGAATGCAACTTGCCACTCCTAATAATCTTACATGTTCGATTATCACCTAGCTCAACTTCACCTAGATCAGCAGATTTAAAGTTTCTTACATATGACTTAATAGGAGTCATATGGAAGGAACACTGAATCTAGAATTCATTCTTCTAGCTCATGGTCATTAGTGACACATATAACATCTGCATTATCATAGTCTTCTGAGGAATCATCCTTTTGAGAATAAGTCTTATTATGGTTGGATTCACCTTTCCTCTTTTTCCATTCTGGGCATTGTTTCTTGATATGGTTTTTTGAATTGCAGACAAAATATTTCTTCTTGAATCTTCACTTTGATCTTGTTGTACTTCTATTCTTGTTTCTCCATTTAAATCTTGACTTCTGTTCTTGGTGTTCAGTTCTTATTCTTACTGCCTCAACCATCCCTTTGACAAACAGCACATCTTCACCTTCTTCCTTAAAATCAGATATTCTTTTCAATTCTTTGGAATTTAGTGCAGCTAAGACCTCTTCCATTAAAAGAGTGTCTTTCCTATACATGAGTGTTTCCATAAAATGTTCATAACTATAAGGCAAGGAAGTCAAGAACAGAATGGCTTGATCCTCATCTTCCACTTTTACTTTAGTATTTTCAAGATCAAAAATGAGTTTATTAAACTCATCAGTGTAATCTTCTAATGACCTACCATACCCTATACTAAATGTCTAGTCTTTTCTTGAGATAAAGTCGATTGGCTAATGACTTAGTCATATACAATGACTCAAGTTTTGACCATACACCTTCAGCAGTAGTCTCCTTAGACACCTCTCGCAGAACTCGATCACCAAGACTCAATATGATAGCACTATGGGCTTTCTCTAACATATCCTTGTGTTTACTTTTAGCTTCTTTCTTTTCTTTCTTTGTGGTTTCAGCTGGAATCACTGTATTACCCCCTTTCATTGCTCAACAACCCCTTGATGAACTAGTAATGCTCTCATCCTCAACCTCCATAGCCCGAAATTATTTCTACCATCAAACTTCTCCAAATCGAACTTCGTCGACACCATCCTACCTTTCCAATTCTTGATCAGTCAAATTGATCTCTTCGATTGATTGAGCCGAACCGTGACTCTGATACCACTTGTTGTAATTGAATTGAAAACAATTAAGATCGAAATTAATATGAAGTTCTTGAACAATTCCGAACACTGAATTAAGTTATTGAAGATGAATATGAACGATTACAATCTTGAAAGAAAGAAATTGAGAATACAGACTAAGAATCCTAGCTTGCCTATTTATCCCCAAATCTAGTAGTTAACTTCCGTTAACAAGTTTTCCAGATTTACAACATTTACCCCTAACGAAAAGGAATTTTGGGATGCTTTAAAGAATCATGTGGAAAACTTCAATTTGCAATAGGTAGACTTATTAAAAATTTGATGAAGTTTAGTAAAAACTTGATGGAGTTATATAACTATTAACTTGGTGAATCTACTCATTGTTTATCTATGCTCAAACTTTATTGTATCCAACAATGACATATTGAAAAAGGTTGTAGGTTTTCACTTCGCCCTCTACTATGGTTAAGTCGTCCTACCCAAACCCGGATAAAGGAAGATGATTTATAGTGTGAACTTTAGAAATGGCCCTCTTATTTTAGGTTCGTCTAGGGCCCCCGAAATGATTGAGCCGCCCCTGTTTAGATGTAGAAAATGTTTGTAAATTTTTTGTCGATTTACTAAAAAAAAAGCGAAGAAGTAAACCTGTAAATTTCATTCTTGTGTAGTTCTTTTCTTTTAATAAATTCGTGAGTGGATCTACGATTGAAATCGACATAACCATTCAAACAGATACAAACTTCCACTGGTTTGATTAGAGTTTGAGATCAATTCACGGTTTAGTTTTAGCAGTGTGATGGTTTTATGGTTTGATCTGGTTTGGAACTTGAAAATGGTCCATTTGACATATTTACTATTTATATATATTTTCAGTTTTAGAATATGTAGTAGCTTCATATGTGTATATAAAAAGTTTAGAATACAAAATGTTTTTTATACAAAGCGTACAAAGTGAGATGCAATTATTACGCAGAAACGATTATACAAGGATTTTTGTGTAAATTATCACGAAAGAATACTTCTTGCATAATAATTATAGCATTGCATGATAATTCCATCTTTACGTGATAAATTCTTCCATTTACGTTATAATTGTCCACGCAACACTTTTTCTTACATAATAAATTTGTACACTTTGAATGGAAAATCTAGTTTGTAAAATAACTTTTTCATATATTTGTGTGTATTTAAATATAATCGTGAATCATTAATACCAATTTTGAAGTTTCAATACAACGTAACGTTGTGAAAAAATAAAAATATCAATTCAAATCGCCAAGCAATCAAACCAAACCGTCAAACCATCACGCTAGTAAAACCAACCGGTACAGCCAACCACTACACCTAACGAGATTGATTTGTAGTTCCTCCAAACTTTACTTAGCAGTTCAACCTAGAATTTCTATCAAACCCGCCTAACAACACCACAGACACTCTGATAACAATTGATTGGTAACAACATTTACATTTAACATATACTTAAAAGTAATGACCGGTGGCTTTTGTCACCGGTCTTTACCCCCCGCCCTCAACTTTATATGTTCACAATTTCACCTCTCATCTCTTTTAAAAACTTTATAAAATGTCATTTTTACCCTCTCAAACTTTGTAAAATGTTGGTATAAATTTGAGTCCGTCAACGTATGTAAATTTTGTTCGGAAACGAACCGGATAATATAAAACGTTTCCGGGCTTATTTCATATATGTTTTAAGATGGTCTATGTTTCAATGTTTGTCTACATTTTGATGTAAATTATGTTCATAAACGAGTCGTGTAAAATATAATACGCTTTGAGTTTGTCTACGTTTCGAATTAATTTTTGTTTGGAAACTCGTCTAGTCAAATATAATATGTTTTCTTTTGATGCTATAAAACCGAGTTACTCTACTTTTCGACGTATATTTAGTTCGGAAACGAGTGGGGGTGATTGTAATCTATAATTTTCCACGCCACATACAGTGCCACTGCACGTGTTTGTTTACGTTATGAGTCGGTTTACTTTTCAACATAAATTTGTTTAAAAAAAGTTAAATACGATTTAATTCAATGGTACATATTCGAATTACACTGCGTTTCGTCATAAATTTGGTTTGAAAAACGAGTCGGGCCAATGATAGTCATGTCGCGTAGGATGCCGTCACAACGCGTGGTGGGTGGGTAATAAACTAGTTACACACAAAATTCACATCCAAAAATACTAATAGCACATGACAGGAAACTACAAATGAACCCCTAGCTAGCGCAGAATACGGTGGTAAAAAGCTAACTACAAATTCCTAAGGTTGTAAAATAGAGGTGTGTATAAAGGTGGAGTCTCAACCGTCCACTTCTTCTACATCTACATTTTCATTCATATATCACCATTCAATCCATTGACCCATCTCCATCGTCTCCGATCGCAGATTCTTTCTTCCGGTCAGGTAACCCACCCTTTAATCTGATCTTTAGTTCCTGCAATCATGATCCGTTGTTGTTTCGTCATTTTCGTACTCATCAGATTGATGGTTTTAAAAATTTTATCTTGTTTTTGTGATCTTTACGTTTCTGTTATCTTGTATTTCTGCAAATTTGATTGATAATGAAACATCTTTCACCTTCATTAGATGACCTCATGATTGCAGAAATTTCCATAACATTTTGGTGCATTGTCTTTTCGATCCCTAATTTATGTCAGCATAAGGGATGTCCATGAACTGTTAAAACCGACCAATCCATACAAACTGTAGCAATTCGGCAGGTTCAAGATTTAAACAGTTCGGTTCGTAGTTTGGTTTCTTTGAATATGTTAATATGTATGTATTATATTAATTTAATCATTCTAAATATATTTTTCAACCTAACAATTTTGACAAAGAATATAAGAAAATCAGTTCAAGCCGTCAGAAATGATTACCAAACTACTAAAACCAGCTAACAATTATAACAAAAACAAAAGAAAATTCAGTTTAGACCAAAGAAAATGAACCACCAAAATGCTAAAACAAGCTGGTCGGCCCAACCCATCCAATCAGTTGGTTTGGTTTGTCGTTTATCGTAACTGTAATTAGCGGTTTGCCCTCTAATTGTCGTTTACATGAACATGACCATAACTATGCTTATGATTTTTGGCAAGGAAATATAAATTTTAGATCCATATATCTGCCTAGTTTTCAAGATTAATTAAGGTGATGTGATTCTAACTTATGTTTCAGCTGTGTTCAACACAAAGAAACCTATTTGGTTGGTTGCTTGGTTGTTTGTTGCCTCCAATTCTAGCACTCATATTTCATGTCTGAGATTGACATCCAAATTCCAACTGCCTTTGGTAAGTTACAGCACATCTATCTAGCTTTGTGATACCTTTGTATTCAAAGTATTAAGTTTATTATTTATTTATTTCATTTGTGTGCAAGTAAGATCCATTTGCTGAGGCAAATGCTGAGAACTCGAGTGCGGCAGGGTCAAAGGAATACGTTCATATACGTATACAACAACGCAATGGTAGGAAAAGCCTAACGACTGTCCAAGGGTTAAAGAAAGAGTTCAGCTACAATAAGATACTTAAGGACCTTAAAAAGGAGTTTTGCTGCAATGGTACCGTTGTTCAAGACCCTCAACTTGGCAAGGTAACAACACTCGATCGAGCCCGTTATATGCTGTATTTATACACTATAGCCTATACACTGCACTCATACGCTATACGCTGCACTTATATGCTATGTGCTGCATTTGCATACTTAATGCAGGTTATCCAACTTCAAGGTGATCAAAGGAAGAATGTATCTACCTTCCTCATTCAAGTAAGGATTATATACACTCTTCACCAAATTTTAATTTTGAATTTTTTATATTTATTTGTGGGTTTATACAGGCTGGCATTGTGAAGAAAGAACACATCAAGATTCATGGTTTCTAGATGGCTGACATGGTTTCTATTGTGACTGCAACTTGTGCTGTATCTAAGTGATATTAGCTCGTCTTGTTGCTTGTAATCTTCTTTCATTATCTGCTGGAATCTATTTATTTATTTATTTTTTTTGGTTTATGTATAATAACCAATTGTTTGAATTTATATATTGTAAAATCTTAAAAATAATTGCTGGTGTTCCTGAATTGTAAGTATTGTTCAGGACATAGCAGTATCTTTTTGTTCTGTTTCTTTTTCTGATTATGTATACGGGAAACTGTTATATGCTCTTAATGTACATAATTTGTGTTATGTTTGGAGTCATACCATCTGTCTCTACGCTTTTGTCTGTGTAATTGTAAAATTAGACCCACCAATCATGACCTATTCTTCAAGAAATAGGTTCATTTGGGTAAATATTGATTTGCTAATTGGGTTAAATTGGGCCACTAAAATTATACAAATAAGTCAAAATGGTTCACTCTTATAAAACTTGCTTAGAGCTTGCCTAAATGGGCCAGCACCACCACCAACCACTATCATAATGGGTCCAAACTTGCTAAGTTACAGTAAAATGGTTATTGTATTATTTCTATATATAACACTTGAATGACTTAATACTTTATTATAATACTAGATGAGATTAATATAAGTTGGATTCAGAAAACATAAGGTTTAAAACCAAGAAGAAGTTTCTTTCTCAGAGTAGATTTACATTGTAGATGCAAAAAACAATATAAATATAACTAGAAAAACAAATTAAAAATAATACTTTGGTGCAGTATTAATTCATTGTAGTATCTAAAATCCAGAAAATTAAAGCAAATCCATTAGTTATAGATCATTCTGATAAAGCAGTATATAAACAGGAACATTGTTGTTAACATGTAGGTCAACATTACAATCTTAACAGGTCACAAAAGTCGCTAGAAAGAAGATGGCCCTCATAGGAAACAGTAAGGAGCCTAAACTTACACATTGCTTTGCTTGTAGTACTTAGTGTCGAGAACTTGTTTACCGCACATTGCACAAACCCCTGCATTTACAATCATTAATAACATTCTTTTGTTATGTCACTACATTTTAAAGATGATAGTGTCATAATTTACAATCATTAATAACATTCTTTTGTTATTTCACTACATTTTAAATATGATAGTGTCATAGTGAAAAATGAGAAACAAATGCGTAAATCTAGATTGGATTTACTGATTTAGGATGTGATATATACCTTTAGAGTAGGCACACGTATGGCAGTACTTGCCATTTTGGTGTACTTGCTGCTTGCAGATGATACACTTGGTTGTTCCTAATGGTGACCATCTAGAGACGATAAAAACAAACAAATAAATACACAAAATGTTATATATGATAAACCACATTTTACTTGGTGTGCATAACAATGACTTATATGTGCCAATATGTTCCCTTATTAACTGATCGTGTCTTAACTCTAACAGGTCAAATGGGTAAATTAAACTAGTAAAATGAATCAAACGGGTTAAGGGTCTTCCAAAACATAACCAAAATAGCTTTAGCTAAAAAAAATAGGATTATCATTTTTGTAATTGATATTTTATGGAAAAAAAAGTATATAGGTTCAACACGCAATACAACCCATTTTGACCCATTACACTATAAACAATGTATTCCCACAAGCAAAAGTGAAGGTTAAGTACTCCTCTTTATCGATTTACACTATCAATCCTCAAGCAACAGGATCCAACTAAACTAATGCATGTGTTTACACTTTATAAGAAGCTTAGATACATATTCCATTACTTCCTTCAGCATAATTGTAAGATGAGCTAATCCTTGGTGTTGCTGGCTACTTTCAACGAATATAAACTTCAAGCGCAGATGGTAATGGTATCTTATGGGGATGAACTAGATGACTATATCAATTTATATTTCAGAAAAGCCATGAGGTATCAAGTAAAATAGATTACCTAAGGCCAAACTAATCCTAGAATAATAATGATTCCTTTTAAGATGAAATCACCTGCTTCACAAAACCTCTGTGTCCACTAATCCACCAGCATAACCAGGCTTTCAAAAGTTCACCAAAACAATATAAATTTGAAACAAAAAAGATAACTAAAGGTAGCATGCTTCATATAATCTAATTCAGAAACACCACGCTATCAGATCACACAGTCTCAGGATTGCAACTCTTAGGTCAAAAATCAAATCTTTATTTCAAATTGAATGCTTAAACAATACCCAATAGATCACAAACAACTCAATGTTCTTGGAGGAAAATCGCACCTGTTCTTCTTGGAAAGAAGCTTGTTTTCATTGATCTTACGGCCACCGCCTTCAGTAGTGTTGCTTGCTCCTTCCTTCCACTTATCTGGTACGATTACTTTCGACAATTTCTTCTCACCTGTTTCAATCCGACAAATTAACCCCAAATCATTATGAACCCTAGAAATTTCATACCACCGAATCGAATTTCATACAACAAAAACACACGAAGATCATTGCAAACAGATGAAAATGTTTTGATTGATTAAGAATAAAAGATTATGAATGAAGATCGAAGACTTACACTTGTCGCAAACCATCGTAGATGGCTTTCCTGCGGGTTGAAGAAATACACGAGAAACGAATCAATAAAGGATCAATTGCATAATTAGATATATAGTATATTATATATAGTTATATATATAATCAAATATAAGTAATTTATATATAATTTATATATGTATTTTATAGTTATATATAAAATTTAAGTATATTTATATATCTAACACACTAATTTATAGTTCAACACCTTGTTTTTACTCAAAAAAAATCAAAAAAGAAATAATACCGAAAACTGGTCCGAATCGGTTCGGTTTCCCAGTCCGACCACCGGTTCGGGAAGAACTGGCCGGTTCGACCGCTCATAAACGAATCATACCTGATCGGACCGGCTACCGGACCGATCCCTGGTTGAACCGGTCGGACCGGCCGGTCCGATCCGGTCGTGAAAACAATGCTTGTAAACATCCATAAAATACATATATACTCAAGTAAAAACTTCAATTTATTGTTATGACAATATTACTTTTCTAAAAAAATAATAAACATTTACAAATAAGTATATATGTCAGTTTTAAAACGAGAAATATGCTTTAATTCATTTGTCAATTATAAGGTTTGTAAGGAAAAAGTGACATGAAGTTTTAGTAAAGATAAGGGCAAATTAGTTATTACATAAACTACTTTTAATAAAAATGGCTAAATTTATTAATTATGAGATTTTATAAGGTGATATATACATTTAAATTTTTTATTTGGGTATATATATTATTAAATGTTCTTAAAGGGAGAAATATGCTTTTAACCAGTCAATAAATACATCAGATACTTGTTAGGGGAACCCCTTTCCCGAAATGACCTAAATGCCCTTGTCTAGTGTCTAAAATTAACAAAGAACTTCCTTTGGTCAAATTGGGTAATTTTATGTCAAAACCTAAGGATTAGTATTGAAGTATGGTAAAACAAGAGAGTGAGAAGGATTGTGTTAAATCATATAGCAACCACCATATACAATATATATAATACAATATATAAATAAATGATGTTTAAAATCGGATATCCAAAAATTTTAGATAGTGGGTTTTACTATACGAATTTGAATCCGAAATTTAGAATATCTGATAGATATCCAAAATTTTGGATTCGGATACGGATGTTGGAATTCTAAAAAATATGTACTTTTTAATTTTTTATAAAAAACTAATATTTTTATTAGAAGAGTTTTTTGATATCCGAAGTTTTTATAAAATATATGAAGCATCCGAAAATATCTGAAATTTCTAATTAATATTTATTATTTAATAAATTTTACAAAATATTTCGGATAATTCGAATGTCTGAATATCCGAAAATCCTCAAAAACACTATCCGAATCCAAATCCGAAATTTTGGATATTTCAGATTCGGTTTTGAGAGCGGATATTTTTAATATCGCTAATGTAAATCATAAAACAAACATGAGGTCGGGCTATAAAATAGTTTGCATTCATAACATTTATTTTCATACTTTTAAAATTATACTCTATCAATTGGTTTGGTTCTTTAGGATCGATATTAACCAATACTATAGGACCATTAAGTCCTCTTGCTAAAATTTAGAAAAGAAAACCTATTGGGAAAAATTTAGTCAAGGAAAAAGAATACATCATGTATAAGATTTTCTCTTAATCTAACTTACAATTGTCAATCTACGAGGTCTAATCTTTTGTGACAATGATATGGTAGATATATAAACAAGTATTTTTTAAGTTGAGTGTGACATGTCATGTTGTCTTCAATATAGTATAGTTAGACCTCTCTTGATCGTCACAAACTTATTGCGTCTCTATAACCGAGCTCTATATTGATCTAGTAACTATAATGCACCATCATAACTAACTAGCTGAGACTTTATGTTTTTATCATAGTAACAACCCCATATCCTTACTCCTAACAATGTTCAACTTATTCTAGATTGGTGAAATTGACTAGTTTAAAATCTTTGGTAAGAAAACTCAAGGGGATAAAACTATAGCTAAAGAAAATAGCGTATCACTTGCAATGCATTGGATTTGAGTCATTCTAATTAGCACGTCTACTAGGTATATAATACCATGTCTCGTAATATTTACAAGAAATATTATTGCACTGATCCATCTAAGTACAATACTCCAAGACCATGTACTTCTTCGTTCTATACGTGAGGATGGTAGGGATTTTTACATATGTATAGCGATCGTACAACATGGATGTGCTTAGTGGATAAACATTGTTCGTATTGAAATGTGCTAACATCTTCTAGATGTAAATTAATAAACAATTCTACAATAGATATACATAAATTATAGGTCAAGGAATAATTGTTGTGTCAATTTCTTCCTTTAAAAGTTCGATAAAGTTTCTCAATGATCTTTAAGTCATATTTGTAAACAACGATTATATGATTTAAAGAGAGAATCGGTGATAGACACATGGTTGATTTTACTAGACTTGTACCTTAGATTATTTGATGAGTCGATTGTATCACATACGATTAGAATGTTTGAGACTATATAAAGATCTAGCGTTCATACATCGAAGTACTAATTATTAATACTTTACACATTCTTAACGCCTTAAAAGATTTTAATGTAGATATCACTTCAAGTGTTACATATAATTTTGTTGTGATGATACATATAGGTTTTCTTTGAAGTCCTTATGAGATTACGAGACTAGCAAGCATCATAGGGTTACCAGATCCACTACAGGAAAAAAAATGTTTCCACATAACCAACTACTAGGATTTGTAAATAGATTGTACTACAAGTTGTACCTTATATCACATAACTTCCTTTGCATTTCTTGTATTTAAAACACTTATTATAACTTACTGGTTTGATGTCTTTGGATATTCAGACTATTGATCCGAAATGTTTTGTTTGTCAAGCAAATTTAAACAAGCCTTTCATGCGTCTCGTCATTTTAAATAGTCATCTTTGTATTTCTTTTCTTACAGATCTTTAAATCCACAAACTTTTCTCTATGAAAAAGATCACATGTTCAACAAGTAAAACTTCCGCTTGTTACCGTATTATGTATAAGTTTCATAACTGAATATGCATTTTCTAGCTCAATCAAAGGAGAATTAAACAGAGTTAAAAGCTCAATTTCAAATAAGAAATCTACCGTGAGTTTTGAGTTTGTACATGACAGCAAGCCTGGTTGTTAAAAAACACAATACTATCAAAATAATCATTCGCAATAGTGCAAATGATACTTGTATAGTAGATGTGTGTAACATAAAATATTCAAAATACCAAACTTCTACTCGAATGCTAGTAATATATGAATCATTGACACCAACTTAAGATAGCTAGCAAAAAAACCCGAAGCATACGTTATAAATGAAAATATATGAGTGTCCTCTCAATGAAATCCCAACTTCAACCGAAACCTACTAAAATCAAAATAAAACTAAGATCAATAAACTAACAAATTTCATAAAAAACATAATCAAGACATGAAGAAAGAAACCACCAGATACAAACTAATTTCTTTTCAAGAAATGAAGAAAAGAACATGCAAGCTAAGAAGAAAAGAACGAGCAATGAAAAAGAAATAACATACCAGAGCAATGAAAAAGAAATAACATACCAGAGCAAAGTAACGCAGAGGAAAACATAGAAGAAGCAATACACCCAAAGACAATGATGAACATGAACGTAACAACCTCTCATCACCTGCAAATGACAAAAGAAAGATGCAT
Source organism: Flaveria floridana (assembly GCA_018326465.1). Lineage (NCBI taxonomy): Eukaryota > Viridiplantae > Streptophyta > Magnoliopsida > Asterales > Asteraceae > Flaveria > Flaveria floridana. Next base: position 3,309 of record BJCO01329998.1, on the reverse strand, counting down.
TAATACGAGTCATTGGCGACAGAAGATGCTAACCCAAAGGGAAGGAATTAAAGGGAATAGAACAAAGGCAAGAGAAGAGTATGAAAGATTGTCGATAAGAAAAACATGACCTGGGCACCTGTCTATCGTTTTTAGATTTATTTTCAATTCTTAATTTGAGAGCACATGACGCAACCCTCGTGTTTAGTTGCCATCATTGAGTTTGGAACCCTGAACAGACTGCCGGTGATAAGCTGGAGGAAGGTGAGGATGACGTCAAGTCATCATGCCCCTTATGCCCTGGGCGACACACGTGCTACAATGGCCGGGACAAAGGGTCGCGATCCCGCGAGGGTGAGCTAACTCCAAAAACCCGTCCTCAGTAACTTTCGTACGGGATGTAACGCCTATGCCACATAATGGCTGTAGACCCCCAAAAAAAGACGTGTGTAGAAATCAAAATTGAAGATATTTCAATAGCAAGAGAAACAAGAGAAATAAACGATTCAATGATCAGATAAAATAATATTATTAAGGCAGTGCAGTAAAATTTCAGTTTGGTTCATTTTCTTCCGGATAATGAGTAAGAGAACGGAGCGAAAAAGCAAGGCCAGCTCTTTAGATCTTCGTCTTCATCTCATATGATTTCTTCCTATTTTGTGAGAGAGAGTGTATATGTTTTCATCAGAGGAAAAAAAACTTGACAACAATACATTAAAGGGTTGTATCGAGTAGAAATAGTAAAATGTGAACATTAAACTATGCGTCACCAACATTACAAACTAAGATTATGTAAAATGTTCACACTCAAAATCTTGCAGACGTTATGCAGAACACCAAGCTCTTGATCAAATCACTCTGCAACACAACCAAAACAACTCAAAACTGGAGAACCCAAATCAACCACACACAATTAGTCTCCCAAGTATCATCAATTCTTGAACAAAGGCACAATTGGCCTTCAATTCTACAAACCCTAAACCTCAAATCCAAATTAACCCCATCAATCTTCCTCCAAATCCTCAACACCACACGAATCCCACCTCAAATTTCCTTAGATTTCTTCAAATGGGCTATCAAGAACACATCTTTTCAACCAGATGTGGCTGTTCAATGCAGATTGACCCATCTGTTAATCGGTTCGGGTTTGGTTAATCCTTCAAAACCCATCTTGAATTCGCTACTCCAGAACAACCCACCTGATCAAATTGCTCGATCTTTGATCAATTTATGTGGAAAAGATAGAAGCTTTTGTAGCTCAGAATCTTTAACAATATTCGATTGTGTTATTGATTGGTATTGCGAAAAGGGTCTGTGTTTACAAGCTTTGGAGGTTTTCAATCTAATCAGGGATTTGACAAATTATTCAGATCGAAATGAGTTCTTTTCGGTTCGTTCATGTAGAACATTGCTCAATACGTTGTATGAAAAAGATGAAGTTAAGGTGGGTTTGTGTTTTTATGGTGTCATGATTCGACATGGGGTTATGTTTGATCCGTTTACATTGCGTATAATAGCGAAAATCTTCAGCAAACAGGAGAAAGTCGATGCAGTGATTAGGTTGATCAATTTGGGTGTAAATGATCCATTAATATATGATTTAGTGATCGATTGCTGCAGTGAAATGGGGATATTTGAAGTTGCATCACACCTGTTCGGAGAAATGTCTAAGAGAAAACTCACTCCAGGGTTTAACACTTTTGCTTCAGTTCTTAACGGTGCTTGTAGACATAAGAATGATGGGATGATCGAATTTGCAATGGAATGTATGGCGAAAAAAGGGTACATTTCAAAACCTTTAACCGAACACGATTCAGTTATTCAGAAGCTTTGTGACATAAGAAAGACTTATGCAGCAGAGATGCTGTTCAAGACTGCTTGTGATGTACAAAGAAGGTTAGGACACAAGACTTATGGTTGTATGCTCAAAGCGTTGTCTATGGAAAATCGCGTAAAAGAAGCTATTGAGATGTATCACATTATTGAACATAGAGGAGTTCCAGTCAACCCTGTGTTTTATAATGAGTTTATCAACATTCTTTGCAGTGAAAATCCATCAAAGGAGTTTGATTATTTACTTCAAGATTTGATCTCAAAAGGGTATAAGCCGAGCTCAACCACGCTATCAAAATATATAACCTCTCAATGCAAGAAACGCAGATGGAAAGAAGCAGAAGAGCTAGCAGAGTTGGCTCTGCAAGAATCCATTTTTCTTGAAGCTTCTTGTTGTGGTCTTTTAATCAAGCATTATTGCAAGAGGTCGCAAGTCGATTTAGCCATTAATTTGCATAATTATATGGAGAAGAAGGATTGCTGTATGGATTCAACAGCTTATAATGCACTGATAACTGCACTTTTGGAGGTGTTGAGGGTTGAAGAAGCAGAAAGAATCTTTGGTTACATGAGAATCAAGAACTTGCTTACTACTGAAAGTTTTGTGATCATGATCAATGGATTTTGTCGCGAGAAGGAGTTGAAAAAAGCCATGAAATTGCATGATGAAATGCTGGAGATGGGCTTGAAACCTAACTTGAAAGTGTATAAACGATTGATTCGTAATTTCAGGTAGAATTTTTGTTAGTTTGAAATGCCCGACACCTTTGGATCTCATGATCTCATGCATGCTAGAGCCTCGTGCACTAGATATTCATATCTTGAGGCTCAGAAGATGAAACATTTTTTACGAGAATGTTTTTAGTCACTTTATATATCTATTTAAGCAATTGTGATGACCACCAACCTTAACTTTGGTTAACTTATAACATGATCTAGTAAAACTAATTGAATGGTGTAATGTTGTGGCTCAATCGTTAAATGACCTTAATTTGTTGATACCTGAACTTCAAATAATAAAACCAAACTGAATCACCATGTTACAGATTTCATAGAACCAACAAATTAACCACAAATTAACCACAAATTAACTTGAGATTAAGTTATGTAAAACAAGCTGCTTCTGTTGGTCGGACAACATATGAAAACTAGGTGATGGTCAAAACTGTCCGTTTTTAAAAACTGTTTATTTGGTTTGAGTTAAAGATCAAAATGGACTCGGGTTTCATGTATCAAAACTAGGTGATAATCAAAACTGTTTGTTTTTAGGAAAAATATCGTTTGGATTTCAACATTTGTGATTTTTAAGGACGTCAAGAATATAGAGATGTAAATCAAACTTGTATTTCACAGGAGAAGAGATACGTATAAATACAACAGAGAGATAGCAGGAAAGTAGGATCAAAGCTAACAACCTAGACTAAGTAATCTAACAATATTTGACTAAGTTGGTTACATTTGAATATACAAGATAACAATAGATATTATGTTCTAATA
>BJCO01329087.1:477-11056 GCA_018326465.1 Flaveria floridana | reverse complement strand
TATATATATATATATATATGTACACATACAATTCAAGAAGATATTTTTTATGAACAATAATCAAAGTAAGGAGCTACTAAAGTACAACAAAAATGCGTTAATTTTTTTAGATTTAAGTTATAGAAACCTTAGAACAACATCAATCAGTTGGTCTTGCCAGTAAGTGGTTTTGCATGCTTAAACAATCGGTGTCTCTAAGTTGTTTGAAGCTTCTATAATAGTTTTGGTATCATCAGGTTTGTAGACTTTTTTGATGCAAATTTTGCAGGCCTGATAGAACCATTTCATGCCTGGAATGATTAAACTTAACATGCCTAACAACAATAACATATTTAACCTGCATTGGTTAAGAAGTCATGGAAGGTTAGATAACATGATAATGGATATCCATAGTTAATTTACTACATGTGGGAACAATTGCTGTATAAGAGTAACTTGGATAATATACTAGAAAATTAATAAACAAACCTTTACTATATCACTAACTTCTACTATACTGTTGAACTCGATCTTATTTAAGAAGTCATCCTTCAGGTCAACCGCAGTAGATGAAGTAGGGAGATGAACGCTTAAGGAATGGTCAACGGAAACATTTTCCACATAACTAACAAGCAAAGAGTATTGTTTAAACACATAAGGTGTACAAACATGTATACATATAATAAATTTATCATATTTAAACCTTTTTTTAAATGAGACAATCTCTTCTATCTCTGAGTTGATAAATAAACGCGAAACAACATAGGAGTTTGAAACAGAGTATCTTCTAAAACAATGTTAGTAATTGCAAGTAGCATATTGGTAATAGTCATAAGGTTTAAAAATAAGAGATTATTATATATGACCAGAAATAAGCATACTAACAAACCACTTAAAATATAATATACCTCTGAATGTCTTGAACCTTCCAAAATGTAAAATGACAACATTAACCCCTTCTAGGTTATTTAAGAGGAAATTATAAAGTTGCTTAGCATAAGCATCCCATAATGTAACTGATTCCTGAGGGCTCTTCACGAAACAATTTAAATAATTATTAATCAATCAAAATAAACAACTTAAAATAAAGTGTAACAGCTATAATGGTTACTCCAAATCGTTAATATGAAAGTTAAGCTTCGATTGTAACACCCGAAATTCTTATCAAAATAAGAGAAAAGAAAAAATAATAAGAAAAGGAAAGAAAAGAAAAGAATAAAGAAAGAAAAGTGAAATAATCCAAGTCAAGGGGTTAAAGTTGCCCAAGAGGCAAACTTTAATATTATTATGTTTAAAAGGTGGCATGGCCACCCACTACTTTCATCACCAAATGTTGTCGACTTCTTAGAGAGAGAGAGCAAAGTCCCATCGGTTTTCTAGAGAGAAGGAGAAGAAGATCGACTGAAAGGTGAATTTTCTTGTGTTTTATAAGGTTTCAACCGAATTCACAGCTTGGAGCCGAGCCTTATGTGTTTGGGTGTGTGTGTTCTATGTGTGTACAGGTGTTAGAACATCAAGAGTGCTTGAATTTGAAGAAGTTGTACTTGGAAGCAGTCAAAGGTGAGTTCAAGACCCCGGTTTTATGTGTTTTTTAAACTTCTTGGGGCTGAAAATGCATGTAAAAATATTTTTAAAAGTTTATGTATGTACCCGTATGTATTTGTGTATGGATGCATGTTTTTTATGGTTGTAAGATTGTTTTTGATGTTTAGAATGCTACATTTATGTGGTAGGTATGTTAGAAGGCAGATTGGGACTGATAATAATGTAGAAACATGTTAAAGTGTTGGCCATGCACCCAAATTGGGTTCATGCGCCTGAAATTTTGACTTAGAAAACATTAGTATAGTTCATGCACCTAAATAGTTCTCAAACGACTAAGATTTTTGCCAAAATATCCTAAGTACCAGCCCATGCGCCTGAATAGTATCCATGCACCCAATGGTCACTCATGCGCCTATGTCTTTCCCATTTGCCCACTGCCCAAAATGCCTAAGTGTTAGTCATGAGCCTGAACAGTACCCCATGCGCACAGGAATGGTTCCCAAGCATCTAAGTGTTGGCTCATGCACCCACATATTGTTTATGCACCCAAGCAGTACTCATGCGCCTGCATAATGCTCATGCGCCTAAAACACTTAGAAAAAATTATGAAATTTTTGGAAAAATAGAAATTTTAGGGTTTGACCCTGGATTGACATGATGGTTATATTTGTTTATTTTATGCATGTTTATGGTTTGTTTTTATGTTCTATGACTTTACGTGGTGTGTTTATGCTCGTATATGTAAAGTATTATCATAATTAAAGTGAAAGATTAATGATAATGAAAATGGAACATAAAGAATGAACAAATTAAAAGTCTTATAGGAAAAATGAAAGGAGGTTCATAAGCTATTGAGAGTTGCTAGCTCAACTATGTGTAATATAGCGTGCGATTTTGGCTAACCCTTGATACATAGGGGGATCAGTCTTGGTGATTGATCCATATGTACGAAACGGGGTCCTTGTCACTTAATCCGAGAACAAGGTTGCTTCGTGCCTAAAGATGGGGGTAAAGTTATGACAGGATCTAGAAATAGTGAATGATAAATGAAAAAGTATGAAACGAATGAATGCCTATGATGATGAAAGATAATCAAGAATCTACCTTGATGTATGTACGATGTATGCCCACATACGAAAGTAAAGGAAGTATTTTTTATAGAAAATGATATATATATATATATAAAAGGTATTTTAAATGTTTTAAAACTAGAACTCACTCAGCAACGCTGACTTTTATACATTTTCAGTTTGCAGGTAATTATTGCTGAGGATAGAACGCGGGGGAAGTTACTCGTTGGGGCAAGACTGGCGTCCATTCGTGCTTAATGATATTGTTGTTTTGTAATGCAATTAAAAGATCCTTTTGTAACTTATAAAACAATGATGTATTGCTTAACAACATTAATATATGCATGAATGGTTTTTGTTAACTTAATTCCGCTGTAACATTTTATGAAATATGTATGGTTTTATGTAAAAATACTATGATTGTCCAACTATGAGGTCTCCGGGAACATGGCCTTAGAAATTGGTATCAAAGCTAGAGTTTAAGAGAACTGGGTAAATATTTACAAAACCTAATCTTAAACTGAAAATGGGACGAATGGAAGGATGTCAGCCCGAGTAGCTACATGTCATCAGGTATTTCTTTTCTTAACGATAATCTGTATTATGTGTGTGTGCTATTTGACTTATGTGCTCGTAGTAGATTTAAATACTGGTGTAGTCAGGATAGAAAATGCTTGGGGTACGAAGAGTAAAGTAGGTGGCTAATCACAACTGGCCACTATAATTAGGGACTTACTATATGTGACATCCGGTAATTTTCCGTTACCAAACTCTGTTAGTTCCGTTAGCTTTTGCATAAACGTGTGGTGAGCACACATTAGTTGTCGTTGAACGTTGGTGACTTAATAATAATTAACAATGATAAACTAATAATAATCTAGTCATGTAAGGCCCCGTTCCCGGGCACCTCACAGTTGGTCATTCATCGCACATAAATCGTACATTTATTTAAAACATTGCAGCGAAATCATTTAACTAAAATCATTTCATATATTAATAACTGTTTTTGCCAAATAATACAACATCGTTACAAAATATCATTCATTTTATTACATCACAAAAGCGTCATTTTACATAGAATGGATGCCATAAAAAATAATCCACGTAGCTACCCCATGCCATCCTCAGCAAATTTTACCTGCCAACTGGAAAATACATAAAAGTCAGCGTTGATGAGCGAGTTCTAGTTTTATAAAATATAAATTACCTTTTGCTCGTTAAAACATTTTCTTTACTATCACACATGGACACACATCGTACATTTCATTCTTATCGTACGTTTTATTCATTTCGTCCATATCGCACATTGTATCCACTTCGCACTTTTCGCACTTTTATTATTATCTTTCATTGAATCTAGATCCTATCAAGGTTTACCCTCTTTATGGCATGCAACCACGATTGCTGAGGTCGAATGACAAGGATCCTATATCGCACGTATGGAACAGTCACTAAGACTGACTCCCCTGTGTGTGTAAACTCTCATGAGGTAGCCAAGATCGCATGCTACCACATTGCACGTATGGAGCAGCCACCAGGACTGACTCCCACTCTGTGTGAGCCCTCATGAGTTAGCCAAAATCGCACGCTATTCCACACAGTTGTTCTAACAACTCACATGGAGTTGTGAACCTCTTTCCATTTTGCTTGCAAGGCTTTTATTCGTTCATTAAGTTCCACTTCTCGTTATCTTAATTCTTTTGCTTCGTTAAGATAATACTTTATGTATATTAACATAATCGCATTACGTGAAGCCATGTAAATAGTACGTATTAAGGAACAACACTTACATCACACATCATAACACATCATCATGCATCATCACACATCATCATGCATCATAACACATCATCATCCATTCAACACATATCATCGTCTAGTCAACACACCTCATCATCTAGACATCACACATCATATATCACTAAAAGTCAACTCACATCACCCCCGGGAACATCCCAAGTCAAAGCCTACACTTTACACTTTTCCTAAAATTCAGAAAATAAATTCGAAGTCTTAGGCGCGTGGGCACTATGCAGGCGCATGGGCACTATGCAGGAGCATAGCCTTCTGGGCGCATGGGAACACTTAGGCGCATGGGGAAGTTTTGGGCGCATGGGCACTATTGGGGCGCATGGCCCAACACTTAGTCATTCTGGGCAAATTTTAGGCGCATGGGCACTATGCAGGCGCATGAGTGCCTAGGCATATGGATACTATTTGGGCGCATGGGGTTTGGGCGCATGGGGGACACTTAAGCAATTTCACCGTTGGGTGCATGGGCTAATATCAGGCGCATGGGTAGCCAACTCGTATTATCAATTATCATAATTAGTCCCAATTCATCAATTCATCATGTTTTAAGCTTATCTCTAACATTCATAGCATCATACCATGAACATAACTATAAATCAAACCCAAACATACACCTACCCACATACCCAATCGCACATACATACAGGCATACACACCTATTTTATAAAAACATACTTGCATGCATTTCCAGCCCTAAAATCAGTTAAAATATTTAAAAAGGGAGTCCTAGAACTCACCTTGTGCAACTTTGAGTGTGTCTTCCTTCAAACCCGTATGCAATGAGTTCAAACGCCTAAAAACTCACCAAAAACGCACAACCCGAACATACAAACATGTATAAGCACAAACCCGAGACTGAAAATCGGTCAAGAACACTTCAAATCACCTAAAACATACCTTGAATTCGATCTTCTTCTTGTTCTTCTTCAAAAACCTGAATTCTGCTCTTTCTCTCTCTAAAAACTGTATGAAAAGAAGAGTATAGAAGATAATGGGCACCATTCCACCTTTACGCACCAACTTTTATTCGTTTTGTGCTTTGAACACTTTTAACCCCTCAACTTTGGGTTAAATTATATTTCCTTCTGTTATTCACGTTTATTATTTCTTTCCCGTTTATTAAAAATATTCGGGTGTTATAAGTCCACCCCCTTTTATAGGTTTCGTCCCCTAAACCTGTTATTTCTCAAACAGATGAGAGTAATGCTGCCTCATCTCTTCCTCAGTCTCCCACATAGACTCAGATCCCTTCTTATGCTTCCATTGTACACACACTAGGGGAGCCACTTTATTCCATAACCTTTTCTTCTTACAATCAATGACCGCCACTGGTTGCTCCACATAGTTGAGCTGTTCGTCAACTTCAATGTCCTCCAGTGGCACAACCATATCCTCATCGGCTAAACACTTCCGCAGATGAGATACATGGAACATTGGGTAAATTCCACTTAACTCATCGGGTAGTTCCAACCTATAGGCCACCTCTCCTACTCGAGCAATGATTGGGAAAGGCCTTATATACCTCGGGCTCAACTTTCCCCGCTTTCTGTACCGAATGATACGTTTCCAAGGTGAGACTTTCAACATAACCCTATCACCTACATGGAACTCAATCTGTCTACGTCTCTTATCAGCATACGACTTCTATCTATCCTTAGCTGTCTTTATAAAGGCTTTGATCATATCTAGTTTCTTAGTCGTAGCTTCAATCACCTCAATACTTCCCAACTCCTTCTGACCAATATCACCCCAACAAACGGGTGTCCTACATCTCCTACCATATGGCATCTCGTATGGCGGCATGCCAATGCGGGCATGATAATTGTTATTGTACGAGAATTCTGCTAACGGTAAGTGATCATGCCAACTTCCTCCGAAATCGATCACACATGCTCGAAGCATGTCCTCGAGTGTCTAGATCGTCCTATCAGACTGACCGTCCATCTGAGGATGATAAGCCGTGCTGATGTGTAGCCTCGTCCCCATCACATCGTGGAATCTCTTCCAAAACTTAGATGTAAACCAAGTGTCACGATCAGATACAATAGACACCGGTACGCCATGACGAGCTACAATCTCCTTGATGAATACATCCGCTAATCGCTCAGATGAATACGTCTCTCGGATCGGTAGGAAGTGAGCACTCTTCATCAAACGATCAACTATCACCCATATGGCATCATACCCTCTCGGGGTACGCGGTAACTTTGTAATCCATAGTGATGTGCTCCCACTTCCACTCGGGTATATCCAACGATTGGATCTTCCCGTATGGCTTCTGGTGTTCTGCCTTCACTTGCAAACAAGTAAGCACTTGCTCACGTACTCTACTATGTCGCGCTTCATACCCGGCCACTAATAATCCTTCTTCATATCATGGTACATCTTGGTAGCACCGGGATGAATGGAGTATCGAGTCTTATGAGCCTTGTCCATGATCTTTCCACGTAGATCTCCATAACGCGGAATCCACATCCGTCCAGATCGGGTTCTAACACCGAGAATGTTCTCACCCAACTCTACCACTAGATCTCTCATCCTTTCAGAGTTAAGATGATCTTCTTTCAACGCTTCATCTTGAAACTCCTTGACCTGCGTCATCACATCAGAGATCATAATCAACTGATAAGGCTACACCCGAATCGGCTCGTGTGTTTCCTTTCGACTAAGGGCATCGGCCACCACGTTGGCCTTGCCCGGATGGTAATGGATCTCAAAATCGTAATCCTTTATGAGCTCCAACCATCGCCTCTACCTCATATTTAGATATTTCTGCTCGAAGAAGTACTTCAAGCTTTTGTGGTCAGTGAAGATTGTGCACTTCGTCCCGTATAAGCAGTGCCACTAAATCTTCAAGGCAAAGACCACAACTGCCAGCTCCAAGTCATGAGTAGGATAATTAACCTCATGAACTTTTAACTGTCGGGATGCGTAGGCTATAACCTTCCCTCTTTGCATCAACACGCAACCCAACCCCGAGTAAGAAGCATCCGAATAGACTACCAAGTCCTCGCTTCCTTCGGGTAATGATAAAACAGGAGCTTGAGTTAACCTCATCTTTAACTCTTCAAAAGCCTTTTCCTGATCTTGACCCCATACAAACTTCACATCCTTACGGGTCAGCTTAGTCAACAAAGAAGCTATCTTGGAGAAGTCTTGGATGAATCTTCGATAATATCCCGCCAATCCTAAGAAACTACGGATCTCAAAAGGCGTCTTTGGAGACTTCCATTGAATCACCGCCTCCACCTTTGCCAGGTCTACCATAATCCTCTCGGGATTTACCACGTGACCCAAGAACTAAACTTTGCACAACCAGAACGCGCACTTGGAGAACTTAGCATACAGCTTCTCCTTTCTTAATGTCTCCAACACCTCCCGAATATGACCGACATGCTCTTCTTCACTCCTCGAATAAATCAGGATATCATCGATAAACATAATCACTGATTTATCCAACATCGGCCGACACACTCGATTCATCAAATCCATAAAAGCAGCTGGCGTGTTAGTTAAATCAAAGGACATAACGAGAAACTCGTAGTGTCCATAACTCGTACGAAAAGCTGTTCTAGAAATGTCTTGCTCCTTTATCTTTATCTGATGGTAGCCAGATCGAAGATCTATTCTCGAGAACCAACTGGCACCCTGGAGCTAATCGAACAAGTCGTCAATCATCGGCAGTGGATACCGATTCTTTACCGTTAACTTGTTCAATTCACGGTAGTCAATACACATTCTCATACTACCGTCCTTCTTCTTTACGAACAAGACTGGGGCACCCCAACGAGAGATACTCGGTCTGATGAAACCCTTATCAAGCAACTCTTGCAGTTGCTCCATCAAATCCTTCATCTCTGAGGGAGCCAAACGATACGACACCTTAGCAACAGGCTGAGCACCTGGTACCAAGTAAATCTGAAATTTGATTTCATGATCTGGTGGCACACCTGATAAATCCTCTGGGAACACATCAGGAAAGTCACACACCACCGGTGCATCAGACAATTATGGTGTTGACGTGTTCGCATCTTTCACGTAGGCCAAATAGGCACTACATCCACGCCTCATGCACTTACCCGCCACCGCCATCGAAATCACATTCGGAATCGTCGTAACTCGATCACCGTATATCTTCACCGAACTCCCATCAGGCACTGTCAGTCTAATCATCTTCTTATGACACACAATGTTTGCCTTATAGTCTGCTAACCAATCCATTCCTAGGACTACATCAAACCCGTCTAAGGTCATCACAAACAGTTTAGCAGGAAACTTATGACCTTCTAGTTCTATATCACAACCATCAATCAAGTCAGAAATCCTGGTAGACATACCTATGACAGTTTCTACATCAAAGGGCTCATCAATACATCTACTACTAACAGGCAAATTAGCACAGAAAGCAGCAGAAATAAAACTCCTACTAGCACCCGAATCAAATAACACATAAGTAAGAGTTGGGTTTACTGGAAACATACCTAACACCACATCTGGGTCCGTCCTAGCCTCCTCGCTGGTCAATATGAATGCCCTGGCGCTTGCTCTTTGCCCTTCAGTTCCGGTCTTCTTCCCTACTCCGGAACCCTCCGCCCTCGGCTTCTTGCACTCCCTGCTCAGATGGCCGTTTTCTCCACAGTTATAACACCTTATAACCCCACACTCCCTTGCCATATGACTAGGCTTCCCACATTTGAAGCAGATGTTTGATCCCCATTTGCATTCTCCCGAATGCTCCTTCCTGCATTTACCACACCTCTTTGACACTAGGCCGGGTGTGACCACACGTCGGTCATCCCCCCTCGCAACCTTATTTTTTGGAGCGGCCCCGCCACGTCCAAAACGTTTCCCATTCCAATTCCTGTCACCACCACCTTTTCTGCTCACCTCAGCTATCACCACCTCTCGCTCATCATAAAGCCTTCCGGCCAAATCAACCACTGACTTGAACATAACCGGTCGGGCGGCGATCATGTGGCTGCGGATATCCGCCGGCAAACCATGAACATACCTCTTAATCTTTCGTGACACAGGTGTCACCTGATCTGGCACTAGTCATGTCATCTCGCTGAATTTGGTGGTGTACTGTTGGTGAGTCATGGTTCCCACTTCCAACTGCAGGAACTCCCTTTCAACCTTATCAAGTTCCCTATGAGGACAAAATTCCTCGATCACCAACTTCTTCAACTCACTCCACCTCATTCTTCCAATAGCTCTACTACCCTCAGCTTGGTCAATATTGTCCCACCAGTACAAAGCTGTGTCCACAAACGAGTGGGTAGCAAACTTAACCTTCTGATCCTCCCAACACTCGTTGATATTAAGCACAGCCTCCATTTCTCTCACCCATAGGTGGGCAGCAACAGTATTGCCATTGCCATCAAAGGTAGGGGGCTTGTACCTTTGAAATGCCGCATAGTTACAGCCCCGAGCTGGGGCACAACTTCCTCCTCCTCCTCATCATCAGAGACAACCGTCTCGGTCTCAGGTTGGTCCCCCACCCCCGTGGGTCTTCTTCTTTCCTTTTCCCTAAGTGCTTTAATCACTTCGGTCACCACAGACGGCAAGATCGTCTGCATGACCTGATGAACCTCCTCCACCACAGCCTCCTTCACTGAAGCTCTCAAATTAGCACTCTCATCACCACCTTCCGGATGAGGGGTCTCAGGCTCCTCATGGGCCACCTCTTCAGCCCTGGGCCTTCCCCTTATGACCTGTGGTCCAGCACTACGTCCACCACGACCTCCACCTCGAGAAGTCTTCGAAGATTTACCTCCAGCTATCCTCTAACACACTATAAGATTCAAACACCAACATGGTCATTCAAGGTAATAGCTCGGTCTATGTCAAGTATAGTAAGTCCCTAATTACAGTGGCAGTTATGATTAGCCACTTACTTTACTTTTCGTACCCCAAGCATTTCCTACCTAACTACATCAGTATCTAAACCTACTAAGGGCAAACAGATCAAATAAAATGTGCACATAATACCGGTTAACATTAAAGAAAATACCTGATGGCACGTAGCTACTCGGACTGCCATCCCTTCCCTTTGTCCTATTCTCAGTTTAAGTTTAGGTTTCTTTTGAAAATATTTTCCCGTTTCACTTAAACTTTGGCTCTGATACCAACTTGTAAGGCCCCGTTCCCGGGCACCTCACAGTTGGTCATTC